>JAPYZH010000377.1:0-70096 GCA_030523085.1 Meteorus colon
TTTAACCTGAAAAACTTGACTCCTTCATTTGTTTGCAACGAACCTATCGGGAAATACCCGATAATTTTGAAGCTCTTGTGGTATTATAAGTGAAAATTCAACCAGAGAAGTTCTAAAACTATTGAAATTCCAATCAAGATAGCCAAAAAATATTCAATGTATAGAAAAATCATAAATGACTGATAAAGATGTGATAATTATATTGCAACATCTATAAAATTGATAAATAATGTCAGGAATGCATAAACAAATATGTAATGAAGAATTAGTGATGATGATCGAAAGTGATAGTTGACACTGTCTTATGTTGCCTTCAATCATGTCGAATCAATTATTGTTAATGAGGACATAGTGATGATCATACAAATAATTCATTCATTAAAATAATTAAGTTTTGAGTAGGATTAGTTCAAAGTTGATAATCGTAGCGAGGAAAAAACATGAATCGAAGTCTACCACGACTTTGAGAACATTCTATTATCTTTTCTTTCAATTTTTTTTCCTCTTTGTTGTAAATTCAATATTTGACATTCTAATCATGGTGTTATATGCCTTCCGCATAACTGTATGTTGCTTCACAGTTCTCTTTATCCCATCGTGACCTCTATTATCTTTCGAAAATGTTTGGAGTCTTTACTATCCAAACATTCGATAAGACGGCTAATTGTTTAGCCTCGCAGCCAGCTATTTCAGATATTTTTGGATAATTTCAATGTCGAATAAGACAAGAAAAAAAGTATACTGAAAAAATATTATCAGAATGCTGTCGTCAGTGCGCCATGATTTGAAAGTGCCACGTTGGATAAGTAGCGACATCTAGAAATAACTAAATCAAAAAACATAACCTCAATGTATTTTATTTGGGGTTTGTTCTTCATTTTGTACAACCTGACTATATTAGAACTGACTAAACTGTAGTCTGAATATATTCTCGACGAGTTGAGGCGGTCTAAAGTCACGTCCAAATACAACATTGATAACTCTCAAGAGAGTTGTGAGATTGAACCTGAATTAGAAAAAAGACTTTGTTACATATTGCATTGATTTCACAGATTTTTTTGCTCACTGTGAACTTATAATAAATAAAAAAAACTCATGTCAATTGTTGAGTATCAATAGCAACATGGGTCCACCGAAACGAGTGAAAAAAGACGGTACATAACCTCAAAGCTGTATTGTATTTATGTACACCAGCATAATTATATGATTTTGCACGTGAAATGTTTCTGTTGAAAGAAATTCATACTAAATAACATCAGTGGATGCTCATTTGCGTATTGTTGAATCGCAGAGTCGCCTGAATTCAATAATACACTACGCAAAAATGATTCAAAGTAGAAGAATGAAATGTATTGATGAATTCAAATCATAAGATAAATTCTTGAGAATGGAAAAGAATAGGTTTCATGGCCAAATTCCGCAGTTATATCATTTGACAAAGTGTCGCATTTTTTCTATTCGTTCCTCATTACAAAGTACCATTGGAATGGTTTATTATATAGTCAAAGTCCAATATTAGTAGCATTTGGAGTATGTGGAAGTATTCACAAGGGATTGATTCCAAATCGTTTTTAATGCTACTTTGTAATCGGGAATAATTTCGCCGATATTCTGTCGTTTGATGATATGACTGTATAATTTAGTCATGTGACCACAGAGAAATCGTCAGAAGAGTATATCAATTTATCTAAGATTTAATTTTCTTGAGAAGTATAGAAATTGGAGAGTGTAATAAGCAATTTTGGGAGCCTTACTTATAGAAATCAAATATTCAATTTTATTCTCGGTATTTATTGATATTCGTATTTAGGGTTATCAAGTTACCATTATTCATCTGATGTCGTTTATTTTGTTCTATTATTGACTTCCAATTTTTCGGTCGACAGTTGGGTTTTAAAGTATGGCGAAAATGTGCCAAGTTTTCATCAGCATTTTGTAAAACATTCAAACAGAATTGGTCGTCCACTATTCAATTTACCATTTTCTCTTTCAATTTTCTTATATAACATCAAAAGTTACGATATAATTATCCCAACACATGATAGAATATTGATACTCTCATTTTTTATATTCAAATTCTCACCATTCTAGGACGGCGCTGTAGCCTTGGTGAAAATATATTCAAAAGTGAATATGGGTGACGCTAAATATTCATTGGATTTTTCTATCTGATATCCTTCATGATTAAATACATTGTTTATTATGTATCTGATGTAATTTTTTTGTGCTGGAACTGATACAGACCGTGGCAAGTGGAAAAAGCGGAAGGAAGAGGATGATTATAATGAAGATGATTATGGTGAAGGATTTGAAACTGAAGGTATTCCTGATGCAGCGAAAAATGATGCTGAAAAATTGGATGAGAATGCTTTGGAGGATGAATTTGGTGCTAAAGATTATCGTACTCAAATGATTCTGAAACCGGATAATGAATCGAGACCACTCTGGGTTGTAAGTGTACCTTTTTATCAGTAGAAAAAAAAAAAAAAATTAAATTAACATCTATCAATCTTTTCAAGGCACCGAATGGTCATATATTTTTGGAATCATTCTCACCAGTTTATAAACACGCACATGACTTTTTAATTGCCATATCTGAACCTGTTTGTAGACCAGAACACATTCACGAGGTAAGGTCATACTGACTGACTGCAACATTGATGAAATTATCCTAAAATGTATACAAATTTGTCCATTTCTTCAATTTTTTCAGTACAAGTTAACAGCATACTCATTGTATGCAGCTGTGAGTGTTGGTTTACAAACCCACGACATCGTCGAGTATTTAAAACGATTGAGTAAAACCAGTATTCCTGAAGGGATCATTGAATTTATCCAATTATGTACATTATCATACGGAAAAGTAAGTACAAAACATCTTGATTATTTGATATACAAGACACTATGGATGTAATTTTCTCTGATGCTATATCTACATAAGGCAGTTATGCTATTGGATTGATACTGGGAATAAATCAGGTCTAGTTGGTGGGCCAATAGGGTTGACCCATTGGAAACAATGCTGATGATATATCATTCGTGTAAACGACAAATTAAATTCCACACTTTCAATCTTTCTATAGCTCGCGATTGTTTTTTAATAAATCTTCCATTTGGGTTATCATACAGTGCTTTTTCCATTGATATTTTTGTTTGTTTCATCACTTGATTTTCAATTGGTCACATTTTCTCAACATGTGAACTTGTAGCCTTCAATTTTATATCGAAATATATTTGCGCAATCATTTTTTCCATTGCCTGAAATGAATACTTGGCTTTATAATCGATCCAAAATTCTCACTCTTTTTGTTTTAGGTAAAACTTGTTCTAAAACACAACAAATATTTCGTTGAATCACCATATCCAGAAGTATTGCAGAAGTTATTGAAAGACCCAGTGATACAAGAGTGCAGATTGCGAAAGAATCTCGAAGAAACCGCAGAAAAAGATGGACTGATAACAAGTCTTCAAAGCAAACAAAAAGCAATGCAGTTTGGTGCTAAACCATTGCCAAATAGTCAGACTGTACCTAGTGCTAGTACTGTTGTTGGTGATGGACAAGAGGTAGCACAAAGTGAAACGGCGGTTGTACCAGAAGATATAACAACATTTTACGATAAAATTGATAAAGAAGATGAGGATGAAGAAGAAGAGCAACAATTAAAAATCGTTAGTTTTGAAGTGAATCAAGAAAAAATTGAAGTAATACAGAAACGATGTATTGAACTTGAGCATCCGTTATTGGCTGAATATGATTTTAGAAATGATACGGTAAATCCTGATATAAATATTGATTTGAAACCATCAGCAGTGTTGCGACCGTATCAGGAGAAAAGTTTACGGAAAATGTTTGGTAATGGACGTGCACGTTCTGGTGTTATTGTATTACCCTGCGGTGCAGGTAAAAGTTTAGTTGGTGTAACTGCATGTTGTACTGTACGTAAACGTGCATTAGTTCTTTGTAATTCTGGTGTGTCAGTTGAACAGTGGAAACAACAATTCAAAATGTGGTCTACTGCTGATGATTCGATGATATGTCGGTTCACGAGTGAAGCCAAAGATAAACCAATGGGTTGCGGAATATTAGTGACAACATATTCAATGATAACACACACACAAAAGCGCTCATGGGAGGCAGAACAAACAATGAAATGGTTGCAGGAACAGGAATGGGGTATCATGGTGTTGGATGAGGTGCACACAATACCTGCAAAAATGTTTAGGAGGGTATTAACAATTGTGCAATCACATTGTAAGCTTGGATTGACTGCGACATTGTTACGTGAGGATGACAAAATAGCAGATTTGAATTTCTTGATTGGTCCAAAGTTGTATGAGGCGAATTGGTTAGAATTACAAAAACGTGGATTCATTGCACGTGTCCAATGTGCTGAAGTATGGTGCCCAATGACACCAGAATTTTATCGTGAATATTTGTGCTGTAAAATGAGTCGAAAATTATTACTTTACGTTATGAATCCGAATAAGTTTCGTGCTTGTCAATATTTAATACGTTATCATGAACGGAGAGGTGATAAAACGATAGTTTTCTCTGATAATGTATTTGCATTGAAGCATTATGCAATCAAAATGAATAAACCATATATTTATGGGCCAACGAGTCAAAGTGAAAGAATACAAATCTTGCAAAATTTCAAGTTTAATACGAAAGTTAACACGATATTTGTGAGTAAAGTTGCTGATACATCATTTGATTTACCCGAAGCGAATGTGTTGATTCAAATTTCATCACATGGTGGATCACGACGTCAAGAAGCACAACGTTTGGGTCGTATATTGCGTGCGAAGAAAGGTGCAATTGCTGAAGAATATAATGCCTTTTTCTACACACTTGTATCACAAGACACTGTTGAGATGAATTATTCAAGAAAACGTCAAAGATTTCTGGTTAATCAGGGCTATGCTTATAAAGTTATAACCAAATTGGCTGGTATGGATGAAGAGCCTGACATGATGTACAAAACTCGTGAGGAGCAAGGTCAGTTGTTGCAGCAAGTTTTGTTGGCAAGTGATACTGATGCTGATGAAGAGAGAATTCCCGGCGAAGGACCACGTTCAGTAAGTTATTATTCTATGAGAATTTGAAGAAAACGCAATAAGCAAGGAAGGAACATTACTTTTTTTTCCCTCAATTTTTTTAATCGATGATTGAACAACAGACTTGATTGAATGGAGACGAAGTTGGGATGAAGTTTGTGATTATTTGTGCATGTTATCAATTTAATATAAAGTCATTTTCTTTAGCGTTTGTCCAATGGTTCTTTGAAAATTCTGCATATGCTCTTCAAATCTTGTTTATCTTCTCATTGGCTTCATATAATGATGATTTTTTTTTTTTTTTCAGTTTATGCGCAAGACTGGTAATTTGGCGTCAATGTCAGGTGCTGATGATGCCGTGTATTATGAGTATAAAAAATCTGCGTCGTCGTCGACAGCGAACAAACATCCGTTATTTAAAAAATTCAGATCGTAATACAAAATGTAAATTAGCCTTGATATTCTACATAGAATACCAAACTTGGTGTAAGATGAATGCTGTATATTTAGGATTTGTTATTAAAGTTTGTACTGCCATCTATTCTCATACTAGGATTCAATGATGATATAATTTTATTGTTGAATGTAGACGGGAGAACGAGGGCTCACCATAAAATAACAAAGAAAATTCACTGGACAAAAAAGATGAATCATTTGCTTTTTTATGGACAGTTCTTTTTTTGTATTTCTGAGAAAGGGCACATGCTCGTTCGCCAACTCCTATCTCGCTATTATCGATGACTTCATGTATGTACATCCGTTAGTGAATTCATCGATATGGATGTAAACTTGTGAAAGAACTCGCGGTGGAACTAACTTCGCTGGAAAGTATGATACGCGATAAGGTGCAACTGATGAATCATATGCCCTCATTCTACACGTCTGGTTATTTTTATTATTCATTTTTATGACAACTTAATCAACACTGTGATGTTATTCTGTTTTCGATTCTGGTTGTGGAAATTACTGTAAGTGTACAAAACAATAATCGGCGTCTGTTCAAATGCAGCATGTTGGTGAATAATGAATAGGAGTGATGAGTTATGGAAGATTATGTCAGGAATTATGAAATGTCCTCACATATTGACGCCTGAAAAGTTGAAATATATATTTGAAGATATCTTAATTCACAAACGAATATAGTTTTCCAAGACAATAAACCAATTACTACTTTATAATTTTATTAAACTCAGTGCTCACGAAATTTAAAGTCCATTATCGTTATTATATTCAACCTCGTTTTTCTTCACAAAAAAAATCATTCTTTTCATCACGACGTTAGGAATGTAGTTGATATTTATTTCATATACTGAATATAATGATGAGAAAAAAGCGAAAAATTATTTTAATTCCAAAAGTTGTAAATGCTCGAAAATATGCAGATAAATAAAAGAAAATTCCATGATTGGAATGTAATAGCTATCCGTATAAAACGAAAAATGACGCCGCTTTTTATCTGAGATAATCTCACTTCCAATGATAATAAATTATTTACTGGCTTCTTATAAAAATACTGGATGTCTCAATTTTCAATTCAAGCATTAGGATATAAAGCGTTGGAAGTAGGTGACTGAAGAAAAGGTAGTGATATACTTGGAAAATGTAACCCAGTTGAAGAATCGGCACCTCAATCAATGGACAAGAGGGAAAATTCGAAGAATTGTAAACACGTACACGAGCAAAGTTATAGATAAGATTATGAGTCGAGACATAGAATAATAACATAATCATCATGGATTTTCTCTCACATGACACTATTAATGTACAACAAAATACTTGAAATTCATGATAAAATATTGAAAGGAGGATCAAAACCTTATTCAATGTTACTTAATGAGCAAGATAAAGAATGGAATGCTCTTTCTATATTTATGTTGAATAATTACAATAGAAAAGAAGTGAATAGAGTTGAGTCTCATATAATTGAAACGTTGTTAAGCTGTTATATCGTCTTTAAGGATGATAAATCTGGCAGATTCCACTGAAATCGTTAGATGTTCTGTCTAGATAAAATTGACATATGAATTCAGAGGAATGACACGATTAATACTTTTAGGTAAGATATATCTGAATTTCGAATCACAAATGTATTTTATCGTGAAAAATGATTCACAAATACTTAAAATTCGAAGTTATATATCACGATTGTGTCTCTGATAACTTATCAATCTCTTTATCCAATCACCCTCTGAGTTGAAGTGACTGTTAGAAATTCAGTTTACAAATTTCTGGGTGAAATGAATATCGTTTACGATAGTTCTATTGTCAGACAAGGGACTGAAAGTGACCTCCTTTCTGCAGCATTTAAACTTATATTAATTTGCAATTAAGTATATGAAAGTATTTGTCGGTTTATTTGTTTTTAAATTGAGATGAAATATCTTCTTTTATGCGATTCAGTTCTATATTTATTTCTGATGTTTCATTCTTACACTAAGTTAACCATTGATCAGAACTGCCATTCTCTGTTGGGTAGATTGTCATTATTGACAAATTCTTTCATTGAAAAATGAAGAGTATTCCAAAATAATTTTCACTTTTTATTGTATAGATATAGAAATTATCCACGTATTTGTATACCTCATACTAAATTCCCCATTATTGATGATGATCTTTTTTAACTATTTATATCAAGTTTTTCTTTCCTAAGAACAAATTACCGATGCTTGAAAAGGCTACTGATGTCATTTATAATTGACTTACAATCAAATGTAAAACGCGAAAGTTATACAATTTTTTGCTGTTCATTTTTTCATGAAGCTCAACAGTGATCAGCTTGTTGAAATGCGATTAGTATTATGTACATGTTCCACTTGAATGCACGATGACTCACATGAAATAAAACTGGAGACTCTTTAACATGTGCTATAGGATATGGTGAGGAAAAGGTAGAGCTTGATAGATAAAGTAAAGATCATCCCTAATCGCTTTAGGAAATCGTGTGAATTTTTATCTAATATCAATCTACGAACGATAAACAAATATTTCAAAGGATGCAACAACAATCTCCATAATAAATCCTGATTTGAATGATTGCAAATATCATTGATGTATGAATAGATCATATTCCAATAAAGATATTCTATGAAGAATTTTCTGTATCGTCAACGTACATGGCGTTCATCAGAGCCAAAAGTCGATTCGGTGTTAATCTACATCAATTGCATCAATCAATGAGTGGATTCAATGAGAAACAAGTACTTTGCTGAGCCCTAAATTTTCTTACTCAATAAAATTATCTGCAATAATGTAAAAATGGAAAAGGTCGTCAAAAGTTAACTTTTCAAAGGATTCAGTTAAATTTCTCTTTACTGATTCACAGAGATGGGAAAGTGGCGGACGAATAAAAAAAGAAAAGCGAACGTAACACAAATCGATTGTGGAAAGCTGGAATTAGAGAAAATTGGATTACTTATATGGTGAAACTCAATATCTGTAGAAGGTCATTATCAACATAATAAAAAAGCAGCATTCAATTGGTATATGAGAAACGGATGACATTCCAGCAAACTAATTTATAATGTTACACCTCACACAGATAAAAGTGAAATCGACTGATGGGATCAACAACTAATTACAACTTGAGAAAAATGATAAGAATACAAATCTTCAAACACAAAGAGATAAGCCGTTCAACATTCATCATTACAATTTCTGGAAGCAGAAATGAAAAGGAATTTCATTGCATCAGCTCTACTATCAATTCAATAAATTTGAACTAATTCCACTCGATAAAACTCAAGAATTTTGACGAGTGAATCATTGACATTATCATCAAACTGTCCTCATTGACAATAATCAATTTGACACGATTGACAGCAACGCAAATCAATGTCATCTATTACGTTTGGTCACAATCAACAATTCCAGACATTGTTTATCAGTTTTATATTTGTTACAATCCTATCGATACATCGTCTTTATTTATTTATCATTTTCTTATACATCTAACATTGTACACCTATCATGATAGGACTGTGATTAGTTTTAGTACTCTCGCACTTGAATTTTGTGCATTAAAACTTAATAAATATATGAAGACCTTGTAAATCATAAAACGCAATTAAGATAAAAATTAAAAATGGCTGCCTAAATAATGGTTACAGCCAATGAACATCAGTTTAGAGCGATAACAATCGAGATAATTTTATATGTATGACATCCACTTTCGAACATTCAATGAGGCTCAATGTAATTCACACGTAGGGCTGCGCTTTTTATTTCTTAAGGCAGTTCAAACCCTCAGGTTACAAATGACTTTTATTTCTTCAAATTCTTCCGACCAAGAAGATTATTTACAAATATCGCCTCCAACACCGGACGACTATTAAGATAAGAATAAATTTGTTTGAACACGTTGTCATGTTGATATTGGCAACCGATCAGAAGGGAAAACCATTAATGTTTATTTATTTTATGTACTTTTGATTAGAATTACTTACCGTATGCGTTTTTGTTGTTGATCATCAAGTAAATATCAAACTTGATATGAAGAAATTATTTTTCGTTCGTTGAGGATTCTTCAGCTACATTTATATAATTAATTTATAAAAATCATTTGTTCTAGTGACTTCATCATCAATCGTTTGATAATAAATAATATTCAATCATGACAGCAATGTTGCAGTTATGTTTTATAATACTTTTGTACAAATTAAAAGTAAGTGAAAAACAAAAATTTACAGGAAATATTTTTTTGTGGATGACTTGTAATTCAGTCGTTAATGTTGACGTCGTTTTTCTTGATTAATTCGATTCATATAGAATTGATAGAAGACAGGGGAAGATTTGATTCTCGTTTTTTTATTTATGTTATCATCATGTGGTTGTCTAGGGGTTCATTAATGAATTCACTATGATATTCATGATTGATACATTAGTTGACCAGGAGTTGTCATTAATATTGAAAAAATAATGCCAATTACTTCTGGTTAAATGACAGAAAATATTGAAGAATGTCCAGTCGCGTGTAAATCCTACATTTTCTATGTTAGGAAAGTAAATAAGAAAGAAAAAAATTTATCAACAGAATTATAAATACAATTGTGATCAAATTGTTCTTGTTGTAGATTCAATTTAAATCAGCTCTAAATCAACCACTTACAATTAAAAATTTATTGATTAGGAATTCGATAAATAATAATTATTGTGAACATGTTGAATTGCTTAATTAAGTATTGCATCAAAATGTCATACTGAGACTGCCAAAGTTGATAGATAATATTCATTTTATAAACGTTGAAAAATTGGAAATGATCGTAGAATTTCATCGGTTTGCAAATAAGGTTGATGTAAATTATTTTGTTTACAAAAAGACATTGTAGTATTGTTTGTAATGGATTTTATATCAATATTTAACTCAGGATTTTCTTCAGTTTCTTAAGGGAATAAATTTTGGAGTTTGGTGAGGATTTTTTGTCTTTTTTATTTTATCAAAACTTTGTTGGAGTTCTTTATCTTGACAATCTATACAGCTCTTCATGCTTTCGACACATTTCGAATTTGTTTGATATCAGGAAAACACGAGAATGTGATAGAACAAAGTTTACAATATCTCTTTTACTTTATCATCATCATTCAATCTTTCATCAATCCCTAAAATCTTCCTGTGGAAAAGAAGATCCATTCATTCTGGAGATATATAAATCGACGAGTGTAGATAAGTTGAATTGGAATAGCTACAGAATGGTAAAAAACATCTTTAACAAATGGATATTTGTCGTGTATATTTTTTTCTGTTTCTTTTTTTTTTCATTGCGTGCATTGGAGTAATTTCAATATAGTGATCCGGCATTGAGGTGTGGCTGAATCAATATGGCAAAGAGGATAGTGCAATTGTGAATTTTATGATTCTACATCAAGGAAGCAACAGTTTAAAATGTTCAATAAAAAGACAATTATTGTTCTGGAGATATAAAAAAAAATTGCAGATGAACATAACAAAAATCTTATAATTTAGAATAATTTCTCGTAACAGTCCTGACCTATAAAAATTACAGATTCAATTGTTTATAATTATTCATCCAATTTTATGGTGCAGTGAATTTTGCAAATTGTTTTTCAAGAATAAAACAGAAAACTATTGCAAATTAATTGTTATCTTTATAGTTTCGTGGCCATGTTGCTAAATAAATGTTGCTATATCACTAAATTGTTTTTAATTTATCAACAAAGAATAAACATTTGGGTTACGAAAGAAAAAATGTTTATTGATGTTTCATTTAATAACATTGTGATCCTTTTGTTTCGTATCGATTTTTATTAATAATCAAAGAAATTTGATTATTGTACGAGAATTTGTCAGAAGTTCAATTGGGAAATTAGGTTACATAGATATATAAAATACTGAAACGTAACATCTGGTGTTCAATGATAAAAAAAGTAAAATAGGGCCAGCCATGAATTTTTACGACAGCTTATGACAAAGTTGTTGGAAGAACACACATGTACATATTACAAATATATACATTTTAATATATAAATTTTGTTGAAGCATGAAATGAGGATGCTTTTACAGTTGTAAATTCGATGACGCAAGATTCGACAATGAAAACATAAAGTTTCAATTACAATAACACTTATAATATCTTAAGAGATTTTGATAAAACATTTAAACATAAACTTTTGCATCTGTCATATTGAAATGGAAAGTGGAATATGAGAGAAAATGAAAAAAGATACAATAAAACATTTTTCACATACAAAATTTGAGTAACATAATGATGGTGTTTTTTTTTCTTTTGTTCCCTTACTATTTTTATATCCAATTCAGTTATGATAAAATAATGAATGTCTTCAAAATGACTCATATCTGACCCTGGTCTCGAGCCATTTATTTCTCCAGTAATAATTTTTTGGGAATGTTGATAACTCGTTTTGCTGAATTATAAAAAGTTTTTGCATAGTTTGATAAATGAAATATTAAATTTCCTATTTAACAATGTACCATAAATCTAGTAACAATATTTACTATATTGATGAAGTTACTGTTTCATTAATTTCTTCAAGACCAACTGATAATGCTTATCAAATATTTATAAATATTTTCACATTCCCAAAATTCATAATATAAAATTCTCTCGATCATCAAAAATATCAATAAAATGTGTAGTCATTATATTCATCCACACTCCCAACATATCATTTTGACCTAAATGAATCACAATTCTATAAAAAAACAAAAAGTTATTCAACTACAGACTCCCCACAAAATTTAACAACATAAAAAATAAATTTAGCTGGAAATATTTCTGATTATTTTACACAACGCCTTATTAACAATTTAATTCCGCCATCAACGAAATAAATGATAATAAAAAACAAATGACAGATTCCCAATAAGCCCAACTTAACAAAGACGTCAGTAGACAATGACTCACCTTACTACCACAAACGAAAATAAAATTATCAATTATAAAACGAAAGATAAAATTTTTCATGTACGTACTATCACAATATGAATTCAAATCCACGAATATAAAGATAATCCGTGAGGTGGCGCTCGTTTCTGTTCTTGCGCATCGTACATAACATGAGAATGTTTCATAAACCAACCAATATATACATATATAATACAACATATATCCGGCATAAACGGCAATGTAAAAGGAGTATAGAATCGACCGTAAGAGCGCCGCGCCACTGTCTCTGTTCGCTCCTGCGACCAGCCGGCTGTCACATGCTGCAGTTATCCCGTCGACGCCGTCCGGTGTCTTCGGCGTCTTGACATAATAAAATAGAAAAAAAAGAAAAAAAAAAGAAATTAATCGGAAACACCCGCTAGAAAAAAAAGAGAAAGAATAAATTAAATAAATCAATAAAAATGAAACAACAGAGAATATAATTAAATGAACAGTAACTATTTTATTTTTACTATTCAACCCAAATTGTGGAACTCTATTTGATTTCGGAGTCCGCTGTATGCGCGAGCCGATATAAATATCTGTTCACACTATCACACTTGCGGAATATATCATGCACAGTGTATCAACAATACAATGGAATACAATTTAAATATAGTGAATATAAGTATGGAGATGTGAATAAATTGTATGACGAGTGCACAATTCGATACGTAATGTGAGAGTGTGGCAATTGAAGCAGGAATTATTTGTTGAACTGTGTACCAACGTGAGAACGAATGAGATAGAAAATATATATGTGAAAGAAACGAGACAAGAGCGAAGTGACGAGTGAGTAACTGTGAATCTATTCAATTCGCGAGAATTCATAGACGTGAATGATTCATTGGAGAATAAACAAATTGGAAAGAATAGAGAAATGAATAGAGACAAAATTTGAAGCACTGTGAGATAATTATTGTGAATAACACAGAAATATAAAGGAAATTGCGGTGTATATGTATTTTTTTTCCCTGATCTATATGGAAAAAAAAGCCGATGAAACGTGACATCAACACACAAATGCAGCTGCTGCGACGCGAGTTTCTACCACCACCATCGTCACTACCACCACCAACCACCACCACCACCACTGATCGATTCGTCGAAGGCAGCCATTTCTTCTGTGTGGTGGTGTGCTTGTTGTGTGAACACGAGGCGACCTCGACGCTTTTACGAAAAGACGCGGGGTGGATGTGAAAAAGGAAAAATAAAATATATAAATTGAATGTAAGAAGTGGTGAAAAAATTATTGACATAGGCGTTGCCCAATATTTTATCACTTTTCAATTTGGAAGTTTATTTTCTATATTTTTTTATTGTTATCAATTTGAGATTTATGTTGTTTGGCATCTCTGACTGCAGCTACGCACGTTTTATTTCATTACTACGCACCATAGAAATTGTGTGAATTGCGTTGAGACATGTGTGATAATCATAATACAACAAAAATGAACACCGTTGGTTATTTCATTTTTTTCCATGACGATGATGACGATGATGAAAGTGATGGAGAAATTTTTAAAACACAATAACAAATAACATAAAAACAAATTTAAAATTATAAAAGAAGCGTTAATGTACCGGTGTAGGTACGATAAATCGCTTGATAGCGAGGTGGTGGATGTTTGTAAATCAGAGGTGAAAATAATTACGACGACGCTGGACCGACGTTCTACTTCGGTCATTGCGCCGCGTCATTTACACACAGTGGGGATGCGAAGACCACAAAATCCCACTGTTCGGTTGAAAAGATACGTGACAAGAGGATTTATGAAGAATCGATAAGAGACGAGTGAATTGCTATTGGAATAATATAACAACAAGCAATGATGAGGGAATGAGGGAATGAGAGAAGGAAGAACGAAGAAAAAAGGAAAAAAAAGAGGGGAATGAAACGATGAAACAAAGTATTATATACATAAATATATAATAATACAGGAAATAAAGAAAGAAATAAGAGGAAATTGAAAGTTGAAAAAGAAACATTTGGAATATTAATTTCTCTGCCAAACATGGACTTTATAAAAAAAAGTAGGCGAGTGATATTTGAAAAATTGAAAAGGAATAACGACATAGGAAGAAAGTGAATGAAACTCTGGATAATATTACAAAACGAAAGGGAAAATATACAACTGTGGAAGCAGAAAGCTTTGGAGATCAATTTTCACAGTTAAACATGAACTCCCTAATGAGGAATAGGAGAGGGATTAAGAGAATTAAAAATAAAATGACAGAGGCGTAAATCAAACAAAGCATAATAGACTGTCATAATTATACAAGAATAAACGGTACAAAGAATAGAAAAATAAAGGTGGGGAGCAAGAAAGGTGTAGGGAGAAAAAAAAATTTCTACGGCCGAAAATGAGCTCTATGATATACACTGTGTATGGGTTTGCAATATTTTTCATGATATTCTGGGTTGGTATGTGGATGGTTCATATTTTGGCATTGATAACTGGCCGTTGGAAATTACATCGTAAAGCAACGCAAGTGCCGAGTTATGAAGTACCATTTCCTGGTGTATCAATAATAAAACCATTGATGGGTGTTGATCCAAACTTATTCAATAATCTAGAGACATTTTTCACAATTAATTATCCATTATATGAAATATTATTTTGTGTTGAGGATGAGTCAGATCCAGTATTAATGTTGATACGAAAATTGATGGAAAAACATCCACTCATTGATGCACGATTATTTATTGGTGGGTGTCGTGTTGGTGTTAATCCAAAAATAAATAACATGCAGCCGGCTTATGAGGCATCTAAATATGAACTTATACTTATCAGTGACAGTGGTATAAGCATGAAAGAGGATACATTGTTAGACATGGTACGTTACATGACAGACAATGTGGCATTGGTGCATCAATTGCCATTTACATGTGACCGTGAGGGTTTCGCTGCGGCCTATGAAAAAATATATTTTGGAACTATACAATCACGAATGTATTTAGCTGCTGATTTATTGCGAATCAATTGTCATACGGGTATGTCAGCATTGTTGAGAAAAGCACCATTGGAAGAAGTGGGCGGATTGAAAACCTTTGGCATTTATTTAGCTGAAGATTTTTTTTATGCCAAATCATTGACTGATCGTGGGTGGCGTATAACAGTGTGTTCTCAACCTGCATTGCAAAATAGTGGACATTGTGAGATGCAAACGTTTCAAGCGCGTTTACGACGCTGGGCTAAATTACGTGTTGCAATGCTACCAACGACAATTATATTGGAACCATTGAGCGAGTGTTTGGTGTTAGGTGCTTGTGCATCATGGGCAGCTGAAATATTATTCGAATGGGATTCATTGGTATTTTATTTAGTGCATATACTATTGTGGTTTATGTTAGATTGGACGATGCTGTGTGTTGTACAAAATAGTGCATTGCCATTGAATAAACTTGAATTTGTGTGTGGTTGGTTATTAAGCGAAATTACAAGACCATATTTATTTCTTCAAGCAGTTCTTGATCCACTTATACAGTGGCGATCACGTGTTTATAAATTGAAATGGGGTGGTATTGCTGAAGAAGTCAAGGCGAAAGTCAAATATTAGGATAAGAATTGACATAATGTGGGACGAAACATTCATTTAATAACATTTATTCAACAATTGAAAATTCAATAAATTAATCATTGACAGATACACAAACGCATGTAAGAAATCGCTACTTATGTAACCTAATTATATATCATGATTATCGTTATTTTTATCATTATATGACTGACTTAAAAATATTATTACATTAACAATGCGTATTATAATGTCTTCATGTGTTCCCGTGATAAAGATGCAAATTCCTCAACGACTTATTTATACATTAAATGAAAAATTGTAATTTAAATGGTCATTCGTCATTGTTTTGCTTCATTTCATTTTTTTTTTTTAGTCATTCATCATTCATTCTATTCAGGAGAATTTGTTTAGTTATTATATTCGTGCAGTAGTGAATGCTATTAATTATTGATAAATAAGTGACGATATTAATATGGAATGAGTGGAAGAACTTCTCACCTAAGGACGCGCCTTTATTTAAAAGATTAAGGTCTTAAAGAATAGTTAGTTAGATAGAACAAAAAAAAACGATATACTTAAATAAAAAAGACGAAAAAAAAAGTAAAAAAAGTAAAACGTAATGCTGAAAATATGTAGGAGTGACAATGAGCATATGTTGTGGGTCGGTAGAGCAGCAAAAGTTAGTCGGTCATTGGGACATGGTAGATAAGGAAAAAAAAAAACACGAAATGAACTCAAGAGAATCTGCTTTATATTTCTTCTGGTGATGTCTCTTCCGCTCTTATTTCCAACCTCTCGTTCTTCTCTCCCACAATTTTTTTTCTATATTTACCGTAAATATTCAACGATGAGAATATTTAGTTTATGGTTTTCTATGAACTTCTGGTTCTATTGGATTCATTTTATATCGTCACTTTCGTGTATGAAAATGCGCGTGAGCAACGATGCAAGAAAGTAATAGCACTTTTGTTGGTTGTACGTAGATAGAAGTGAAGTGAGAGGGCATGAAAGAGAGGAGGTGTAAAGAAGGAGAGAGCGAAAACGAGTTGGAGTCCTTGTCCCCGTACGATGTCGACGAGAGTGAAAATAGAGTCTCGTGTACGATAGTGAGCGTCCACGTAGTAAATGGGAGGGTAAAACGGGCGAACAGGGTCATGCATAGAATCGTCTTTGTGACTTTGAGTGCCAGTTGGGAACTACTGAGAAAACCACTCGGCCCAATAAATTCGTACACATCCTTTTTTTTTTTTTTTTCTCTTTCTTTCTTTCGTTTTCTCTGCCAGCTCAAGACTGCATCAATTTTAAATTTAGTAAATAAAAGAATTTTTTCCTGCTATACAAAAATTCATCCGTACAATCATTATATTTCTAAATGGGGTCAGCAGCAGGTAAAGTATAAGTGAAATAGTTCGAATTTTAGGTAGAAAGGAATAGTGAAGGAGTAAGAAATAGAAATAAGAGGAAGAAAAAAAAATAGATGAAATTTATTTTATGACAAATGAAAAGATAATTCCTTTTGTTTTTTTTGCTGTGAATATGACAATGATTTTTGTTTTATTTTTATTTCAACTTCAATATTTATTTTGGTAAAATGACTTTTCAGGAAGAATTAGTATACATACAATTTTTTTATTCTTTTTTTTGTATGATTTCGTTCAATTCTCACTTTTTCATCCAATTTTGTTTATCATGGTGGTCGAGGGTTAATTTTTTTTTTTTTTCGTTATTCATTCTGTATGTTGACTATCAAGGGGAAACGCTAACAGCAGTTCTTCCTATGAATTAATAAAGAGACAGCTACAAACATAATTATGTTGAAACTAACTGAAACTGGTTTTTCTTTTATTCTGACAATCACACGAGTTCTGAAGTCCACTTTTGTGGTAAAATATTGTCAATGCTGATGTTGATTTTTATCCTGGTGCACAAATGTTTTGTCTATTTTAGTAAATCCAACGAACTTTTTTACAATTTTTTGTTTTTGGTTTCAACAAAATAATATGCATAATAAATTGAATTAAACAGGATTTTTCTACAATGTGGTAGCGATGTAAAATGTGAATGTCGTTCCTACATTGGAATGCTAACATAATATTTATGTTCAATATCGATAACTTAAAAGAAAATATTTATGCTCTTAATGTTTTTTATTGAGTTCTTGATCGCATGAAATTATCAGAGCTGATTTGGGCTGTTCCAAAATTAAAATATTGAACTGAATTAAATTTCATGGTTTTCGTGTCTCAGTCTGTATCTTTTTTTTTCTGACGTTACAAATCAATTTGAATTATTCTCTACAAAATATAAATTCGTCTAAAAGTGATCCTACAATCAATCAACTTGCCAATATTAGAATTTTCATCTCCAAAAATTTATGATGTTACTGCATAATGCATGAATTGGCAAAGGGATCGTAAAACAAATGAAACCTTCACCATAATACAAAAATAAACTCCCATAAAGTTTCCAATGTGCTCTCACAAAGCTTTCACACGTGACTCGTAAAGCGACTTTGATATTTTTTTTTTGTTTATTTGTCAGCTGATACGAAATAGTTAATGGATAAAATGGATTTTTGTAATATAAAAAAGATAAATCTTTGATAATCCTTTGGAGAATATTCACGGCCTTTCTGTTTATAGAATATCAACAATTCCATAAACTCCATATGATTTATTTATAGAATTGAGTAGGAACGTTTTTAGAAATGTAAATTTCTAAGAAGTGCGAAGAGAGTTATTGATTTCTTCAAACTTCCACTGCAGTGTTTCCCCTCGTAACATGTTTTTAGAATTCATCGAGCAATCAGTCGAAAATATTTGTCCCTCTTTCATTGATGGTGTAATTTCCAGTAAAATGTGGTTGTAATTTTTCTTCTAAGAAGGGTCTCACCCTCTTTGAATCCCTTTCACCTTTTTTTTTCTCATATCTTTGTCTGCAACTATTTTTTCAGCATTCATAAAATGTTCACGTCGAATGTAAAATAATTCTGATCAATTTTTCTTCTCTTGTTTCGTTTCAGTTCAAAATTTATGTTGGTTTTATTTCTGTTTTATTTTCATCGTTTTGTTCAAATTCAGTTTCACGTAAGAGTTATTTTTCTCTTTCCTCTGTAATTATTCATGTTTTATTTATTATTTTTTTCTTCTCTCTTGAGTGTCAAGTGAGTGAAATTAATTAGTCGTGGGCGCTCTGTTTAAATAAATTCCTGTTAATTCGTATGCTGTACTTATTACTCTAGCGCATCGTTAAATTGGATATTTAGTTTGAAATTAACATTGCATAAATACAGAAAATAAGTTTCTGTTACATCTGTGTAAATAAATGATATGCCTTGTTTCGTTGGACAATTAAAAATGCGCTGGACAATTGTCTCCAATTTTTTTTTTTAGAGATGTATGCAACATATTTTATTGCAATGGACATTTTTTGTACGCTTATATACAAATTTTGAAAGAATAATTATATGAATATTCATTGAGGAATCTCATATGGCTCTTTGTTATGATTTTCCATAATTCAATTCATAATTTTGGAGTTATAAAATAAATGAAAAAAGAAATATACAAAACATGTGAAATGAAAATTAATAAAAAATAAATATCGGTGACAATGTGCTGTGTTAAATGTATACGTGGTACTTGAATTTTTCATATATAATGTTATTCACGTTGCGACATTGAAAGACATTTTAGTAAATGTGAAAGTTTTTTGGAATAATTCAAAGGGATCAACAGTAAAATTCGCTGGTAGAATTAAAAACAATTTCGCATAAATGTTTTCGTTATCAGATAGCAAACAAACGGCTTTTCATATTATTTACGTTCATTCTAAGATAATCCAATCGACATTTTGATAAGCTTAATGATAAACCAATGAAAAATTTTTTGAAAGAATAAATTCAAGTCGCAGCGGATGGATCTTAAAAAAACGTTCCATAAATTTATGTTAAAAACTTCAATGTAACACTGGATATATCTGAATATAAAATTTTACTGATGCCAAAGTAATTTTCAATATCCTCCATAATCATTTGATTATCGTTTTTTCTTCTCGTCAACATTCACTGGTTAATAACAAAAGTTGAGTAATTAATTTTGCAAATATTTTCGATCGACTTTGTCAAAATTGCGAATTCATTTCATGTCATCATGTCCAAACATTTTTGAATAAAGTGTTACATTTAAGAATCACCTGAAAAAAAATGTAATATAAAATGAGAACAAATTATTCGTGCATACATTTCATTAAATTTTAAGAACTAATAGAAAATACGCAATAAATTATAGACAAAAAAAATATTGAATTAAATTAAATTGTGGCATAAACGAGCGCTGGAAGAAAATTTGTAAATATCTCTCAAAGTAGCTCTTACAACATTATTTCATCAGCGATTCATCAATCTTGTACAAAATGTGAAGAAAAACAGAAATTATTATTGAAAAATAAGTAATTGAAACAAAAAGAACAAAACAAAAAGTAAAAATAAATAAATCAGAAACATTCGCTATATGTATAAACAAAAGAAAAATTGTATTATGTGTTATTTAATCTAAAAAAAAATAACAATCCATATAAACTCCAATAATCGGAGTATTTATTATTGAATGTGAGGATGTATGAGCGTCAGTGTGTATGTGTGAGTGTGTGTTTCTAATTGTTAATTGACGCGAGCTATTTCGTTCGTGTGTTTCAGTATTTTTCGAGTCGTTGAAAGAATCAATGGCAAACCTCACATAGACAATTGTACATATACACCAACAATATGTATTGTTATTCACGACCGAAAACATTAATGCAAATTGTTTGCAGATAATGAAATTCTTTTTTTTTTTACGCTTTGTTAATATAAAATAAAACGAAGGAAACAAAAAATAATCGTCAGTAAAAACAGAATTTTGAATGACTTATTATGGTACACACACCCCACACATTTAAATTACTGTGATAATTTATGTGCAATAATTCTGGGAGATAACAACATATTCAATGGAAATAGATACATCAATTTAAAAAATTAGGCACGTTTTTGTGATTAGAATTAATCTTATCGTCAATCTAAGAATATTATTAAGGTGGACAATGGACGAAAAGGAATTTTCTGTTGTTTTTTTTTAATTACCGAATTGAAAATTCCAGTTTTTATCATATTTTTGTACTTAATTATCGGGCATAAAAATCGATTGGAAAACTATCCAATGTTATTATCCAATCGTAGCGTTTCTTTTTTGAGTTTTTCATATTTTATTCGATTCATTTTCCCTGCGAATCTGAAAAACATCTGAAAGATTTTTCATCCGAGCACATTAGAAATTCTAGCCATCTCCAACATTATTGTGCATTTTTTAGTCTCTCTACATAAAAACATCTTTGGTTTATCGTTTCTTTCACAACAATCACAAAATATGAAAAATATGTTAGAACTATTATTTATTAATTCATGATAGGAAACAGTAAATGGATACAAATTCATGATTTTTTTCATTAAAACTTCAGCATTCCATTTTGCAACAACTTGAAACACGCAGAATATTTTGCATGTTAATTATCTATTGTGTGTAGACATAAAAAGTTTAACGTGTCTGAAATGTGACTACGATAAATACGGTACTAAAGATAATGAACAAATCGTTTCATGAACTCTCTAGTTTTCTGTGATATGGTGAACGAATATATCAATATTTTTCACATATCACCCATTTGTTTATGTTTAATTTATTTACAACTGGTCTTTAAATGGGAATCGTTATGGAAACGATTAACAACTTATCTTCTCCATAAAAAAATATTTCTACTGTAGCAATGAGGTAGGAAATAAGAATATCATCACTTATTGGACAAAATTAGAAGCAAATTCTAAAAATAAAAATCAAGAAATTCTCAAATGAATTTTGAAACAAAATTTGTTAATTCTCTGCTTGTAATTTTACATAAACACAAAACTTATTACATATCACATTCTGTGATATTTTAACGGAATCAGAACAATCGAATATTTTATAATTCACTTTCCACTCCGTCAAGAAATTCAATAATCACATTCTCACATTTTTATATTGGACAAAAAGTGAAATAAGTGAATTTACTACTTCATCCAACAATATGGAAAATTAACAGAGAATCAAAGGTGAGTGTTCAATTATTTGACAAATTCTCACATATTTTATCTGATGTTATCAATCTCATCAAATATATAACGACTATTATTGTCATATTAGACTCATCTCATAAAGTTAATTCAAGAAAACAAAAATCCTCGTGTGACTTTAAAAAATTATTTTACACATCTTTAATTTAAGAATTTAACTCCGATTACTTTCTACAACATTTCTGATTAGATTCTGCACTTAATAAAAAATTTCACACGTGACTTAGGTTAGGTTTTACCCTAAATTACTGAAAATAGAATAATTTTGTCAGTCATTGTACTAATATTTCAGACTGTTCGTTATTATATTTAATATTCATGTGCTACATCAGAACAAATATAATTCTAACCTTTTTTATTCATATGACGTATACATAATTCAAAATGTGATAATAATCTTGGTTCCAATTTCCTTATCTGTTTTCCGGATCAGTACACTGGCTCTAACAATGTGGAATAAATAACGTTTCTCCTGCATGAGACCATGACCATATTCGCTGTTACACCTTACAGTAGATTATGTAAATTCACGTTTATGAATCATTGCCAAGTTCTATTATCATGATTAGTTCGTGCGCACTGCTGTATCGTAACAATTGATATTCATTGTAACAACGTCATCAATTGAGATGAATATTTCGAAAAATGGCCCAACATAGAAAAATTATTATGATTGCGTGGTTGATTTTTTGTGTTAATGAAACAAGTTATGAAATGATTTGTTGGATAATTTTTTATGTTGACTATCAACGAAATGACAAGGCTAATATGATTATAAATAGAATGAGTTCCAAGAGGGGAATATCGCTGTGAGTATTTTTTTTCTTCACGATTTCGTTTGTCCTTTTTGAATATTGTGCAAAAAAGGAGTGAGGAGAATATGAATTGGATAATAGGCAGTAAAAATTGAGTAGGGACTGGGATGACATAAAATTGACTTGTGGTAAATTCACTGTTGGTTTCAATGAATGCGACGATGATTTTGTCGAGGTGAAAATAGTTGAGACTGAGAAATAGAAAGTTTTGGTTAAGTATTGAGTTAGAATGAAAAAGAAAATGGAGAAGATTGGTAAAGTGTAAGCTGATGAAGTTACAAGGAATATTTTATTTAACTATTTTCAGTACATGAATTATCTGTGAAAAATGAACTTTGAAGTGTTTGATCATTTTCTAAGCACCGAAGTTTGGTCTGAATTAGAAGTTTTACTCCTGGGATTTTTTTAGTTGTTGATGTGTTTTTCAGGGCTGAAAATGAGGCAGATTCAATACAAATTTTTATATTTAATTACCAAACGAATGTTTTTTATTCACAAAAATTTGATGAATAGAAACGAAATGAATTCAAGTTATGTGTTCTTTCGATTTATCATCACTTGAAAAACTCTCTGATAACCTGGGAATTCTTTAAATCTTATAGAAGAGAAAAAAAAACTAGAAAATTAACTGTATAAAAAAAAAATTCGTTGCTGAAAACCTTACCAAAAATATAACAGATAAACTATAAACTTTTATGTGACATTTCAAACTTTACTATTTCCATGCTATTTATAGTTAACGATTTTATCAAATATTATTGAACGAACAATTATCACATATTTGTATGTCACCTTCACCTTGAACCAGGTATTCAATAATTCTTGAATCCCCAATTAACATCAAACATTTTTTGAAAAAAAAAACCCAGACGATCCAACTGAATTTTTACTTTTGTAAAATTCATTTTTATCGATTCATTTAATTCTCCATCACACACAATAACAAAAAAAAAATACAAATATTTTTCCTTCATTTCTTGGCATTCATTTCTTCCACTGATTTTCAAAAAAACTAAAAAATTTCCTATCAATCTCAACTCTCTTCTCTTCTAAATTCCACATTTTTCTCACCATTTGATAATCTCAAAAAAATCCGAAAACGCAAATAAATAATAAAAATACAACAAATCTCATTATGTTCTAATTATTCCATGTAACCTCCATTATTCCATCCACTATTCTTCATTCTATCAATGAATATTCCCCCTGTACTAACCCAAACTCATTCAATAACTTTAAAAAAAAACAAAAAAGCAAAAGATGAATTATTTGCCTTTTAGCTTTTTGCAAGACTTCAATTTCACAGTCACGCGATTCATCATTTAACTCCGACTCATCTCTCAATCAGCGATATATGTAATTAACTCTCACTATAGTCACGCTTTATCAATTGGGTCATACATATATGTGTCGTATACATTACATAGAGTCTTCAATAGCATTTGTTTACATTCAATGACCACCCATTATTCATGATTATCTTGTCGTTGTATATATGTATATTCCTGTGGCTTCTTCTATTTAAATTATTTAACTCTCCTATATCAAATCTGCATTCCCAACTATTCTCTATAATATAACATTATGCACGTGCCAATTTTTGACCTTGATCTCAAGTTCATGAAGAATTCTGACGTAATTGTACCAATGACACAGAATAAATTGCGTACATAAATGTCTCGACAATTCAATCCAACCACACAGATTTATTCATTTAATTCAACAAACGACAGACATAGAAAACAAAAAAAATCGACATTAATTAATTTATCAGTTGGAATTTTTCTGTTTCTATGAAATTTATTTCCTCATTTTCATTTATTTCAAATGTACAAATTCAATTTGGTTGTTTTTTTTTTTTCCATTGAAGAATATCATAGTGATATGGTGTGAATGTGTATTCATGTGTCAAGTGCATGTGTGATAATGGATTTAATTAATTATAATGTTAATTAAAACGCGTGAGATAAAGATGAGTAAGAGACCAGCAAAGTTTTGAGGCCATCCGGGACGAAGGAAACGAAATTATGGGCAAAGTGCCCACGCTCTTGGCATTTTGTAACTTCGACCTTTTCTATGTGTTCATCTTCCCTTTCTATTGGCTTCATGTACACGTACAAATACATAACCACACATATAAATGCACATTCACACACATTAGCACATATCGATTCATAAAACGTTTCATCACTGATTAATTCGAATTTAATTATTAGAACTTTGGTATTCACTCCTATGTTTCATTGGTTCAAAAGTTTCATTTGATTCTAAGAACACTGAATGTATTTATCATTTTATTATTGAGACATAGAAAAAAAAATAGAACACATGTACAGACGCACACTGAATAATGTAAAATTATCTGATAAACGAAAATTGTTTTTAGTGGCAAACGTTTTTTTTTCTATCTTAATGTGTTTGACGGTACTCAACACAGATTGTACATCGTTGGAAGAGTAAACGTAGATAATTATGGGATCGTATGTTCTGATAACGTCCCGAAAAAGAAAAAGAAAATAACACAAATATGTGTGATTACTTAGTAAATATTTGAACTTAGGTATGAAGTAATGGGACTGTGCATTTGGTTGGGTCATTAAAGTCATGAATAACAAGATGGAAGAAAATATGTTGTCTGGATAAATACACTTTTCTTTTTCTTTTTTTTCTTCTTACATATTCTTGTTTTTCATTTTTGGATAAATATTTGTCGAATGTGGCTTTTCACAGCTGGAGCTTTGGTTACAACAATTTTTATGAGCAATAACGAAGTTGGTGTTGAGGTAAATGAAGGAAAAAGAGTTGAGAGGGAAAATAAATATGAATAAAGGGAGAGAATGTTAAAAAGGAGTTGTACAAATGTACCGGTGCTTTCATGTCATTTAATTCATTCGCGTAGAAATGGAAATGTCGTATTTTGCATAAATTGTTAAATTGTTTTTATTTTATTGTCATGTTTACATTTTCCTGGTTATTTTTTTTAGCTACTTTTTTTCCAATTCTATTTCAGTCTTTGTGCACAAATAGTTGTACGAGTGATGAGTTGATTTTTATTTTGAATGTTTTGGGATGATTATCATTTATTTAACTTATTTATGATGTTTTTGTGATGGTCAGTTATATCATGGCAGAATTATGAGAGTGTTTGACCGTTGAACTATGACGCATAATTTATTTCTATACGTTTAGCTGGAAACTTGTGGATGCATGTGGATGAACTTTGTATTTAATAATTGTTGAATAATGTGTGGGTATGAGTTCAGATTTGTTAAGAATTCATTGCAGTTAAGTATTTTCATTTTTGCAGACGTCTAAAGATTCCTTTGAGCTTTTTCTTTCTAGATATGATTCATCTGCAATAATGAAAATGTTTAGATACAGAATGAAAAAAGTCTAGTCGACAATTTTCCCATATTTATCTCCCTTTTATGAATTTTCCTAGAAATTTGAATCGATCAAAATTTTTCGGAGTATTTTTTATTATTGTTTGTCATTAAAATTAATGCTTATGATCATGATATTATAGAATTGGCAGTTGATGATTATTTAGATTCGATTAAATAATATCTCTAAATTCCTACATTGAGATGTGTCATTCAGATGAAAATTCAGATCATTTGTCATTTAGTGATTAGGAATAATTAATAACAAAGCGAAAAAATATAAAATTCTATGATACTTCCACACTGTTTATCATTTATCAAGCTAATCGATGTTTTTTTAAATTTTAACAAGTCCTGAATCATATTTTTCCTTATTGTGAGTTAAAAAAATTTTTGTTTTCACAAAACTTTTTTGAATAAGGTAAATCACTACTCAATTTTTCATTAATATTAAATGGACAGCAATAATTTTTTATCAAAAAATATGATATTTCTAGCTGTAACTTTTTGTTGATGAAATTAATATTTTTCTTCAGTGTATGAATTTAATAATGATAAATGTTTCAACTAAACCTTTAATGTCGTGATTGACACTACGAATATCTTCCACTTATCTGAATGACCGATAAGAGCGTGTCATTGTCTCATCTCCATTCCCCCACAATTTCAGAAGTATTTTAAGAAAAAAAATTAAACAGTTCTCATAATCAATCTTCAGTGTTTGCATCATGAAAAGATAATTACAAACTTGCGATTAATGACGTGAATTTATTCAGCATTCTCAATGTTCTTATTTAAAATTCAAGACCACGTTTCCAATTTTTTATTTACTGGAAATTTATTCAAAACTTTTTCTGCAATTACTTTTACAAATTAAACATTAAATGACAGAATGTTACATAAGAAATTAAAATTCATCCCCGATCTTTTTCCTGGTGATCGAACTATCTCAAGAGACTACATGGGATCATGCTTACTAAGTTTAAAAAAAAAAGCAATCTGTTTACTTAGACAGTAAAGTAAAATATGTATTTTTTTCACATCTAAAGTTTCGTATTTGTATCAATGTTTAGGGGGGATCGATATCGTATGCTGTTAACAGAGGGTGAGTGAGTGTAGAAGGGAAGAAAAAGGGGAAATAAGGGCGGCGTAGAAAATAGTGAGTGAGGATGAGCGTATCGTGCACTGATATTCGTTCATGCATGAGCCAATAGTCGGATTTACATTGAAAGTTTAGCCAATGAATAATTCGGATGAATTCTTGGTGGATTAAATTGGAAGTTTTCTTGCTATCTTGTATTATTTTTCTCTTTACTTTCTGATTGTTTGCTCAGTTAGAAGGTCATGACACAATTGTTGCCACAATGATAATAATTATGTTTGTGTAATGGAATTATTTCTTTGATTTATGAACACGGAAGAGAAAGAAAAATGTTAGGGGATAATCTAATGTAGAAATGATAAATCAATACAGTAAAACTATTTTATTTTTTCCATTTAAAGAATGGAGCATGTCAAATAAATGATGTGAATGAAGACATTGAGCAGGTAATAATATGATGGATATTTGAAAATTTGAGGAAAAAACTAATTTAAATGGTTGGTTGGAGCAAGAACGATACTAAACGCCATTCATAACACATCACAACAAAGAACTTCCTGAGCATAAGAAAACTTTTCTTGTTTCATTTTTCTCAAGAATGATTGAAATACAATACTGTCTCGTAATAAAATTCCAACGAACATCAATGTCATGATAATTCTAACAATAAAATCAATAATTTAGTTAGTCAACAATGAAATATTTTGTTCATTATGAATCGCAGTGAATAAATTAAATTTCCTACTTCAATCTGTCGCTTTATTTTTATATTTAGGCGAGTGGATTTCATAAATATAAACAATTCTCTCATTCATTTAGGAATAAGAAACGAGAATTCATTGAATCATGAAACTTTCTCATTATCATTATGGATTGCAAAAGTAGAAATATTTAACTTTGATATTACTTTTTATAGTTGACACAATTCCGTCAACAATGATTTGTTATTTAATTATTGAAAATTTTGTCTCAGAGAAAATGTTTTCAAATAATTATATATTGAATATCTATCAATCTAATTTCATTTCGGCGCTCAACATGACATGGACATAACAGAAGTACAGTGGAGTCTCTTTTTCTTACGATCTCACAATGTTACGAATTTTTCCATTTCTACGACCTCACTTCAATCCCTAATCCAAAAAAAAGGTCTGGACTAACTGAAGCCTTTTTTTGCTTCTCGAATTCACAGTGTGTTTGTATGTACGTGATAATTATTCATTGTAAGAACAAGAGGTCCTACTGTAAAACACACAAGGTAATTTGGTTGTCAAATTTGAATTGAGAATAAAACATTAGTCAAATATTAGTATTGTCCTTTCTTATCGGCTTCAACTTGAAGCCATTTGGTCCGTCTAAAACAAACATTCTTATACAAATACTAGTGGAAATATATTCTGTTATCGATATAACAAATAAGAAAATGTATGAACACCTGAAATACAAAAAAACTATTAATTTTGATCAATAAAAATATTACTTTAGGGAAAATGATTATTTTTGCAGAATTACATTTATATTTAGTACAAACATAAATTATTTCGTCACGTTTGCTGAAAAATTCTTTATTGAGACTATTAAATGTCTGTATTATTTGAAAATTAATGATATTTGACGTGAATGTTCTAAATTCGTGTTGGCTGATGTTGCAGTAGTACGAATAGGTCTTGGCTGATGAAAATCGGGCGTGAATAAACGGGGTTGGAATAAAATAAAGTGAAGCAATAAGATGGATAGAGAAAGAGTGTGAGCGAGTAATGTTGAGAGTGACCTCGGGACCAAAGAAGAAGAGTCTCTTAAAATAAGTGGTTGAAGTACCGCGGGCCAATAAGTAGATTATTTCAGTGAGAAAAGAAAGAAAAGGGAACGATAAAGAATCTAACAGACATTTTGGTACTTGGAAATGTGCCAGAGTTGTGGAGAACTTTTATTATTTTTTTAACAATATTCTTCTGGAATATAATAATTTGTTATTTATTTATTATTTTATTGAGCGCAATTCTTAAGTTAGAGCGAAATGAGAAACGATGCAATATATTATTTAGGGCAATTTGCGTTAATTTTGACCCTGCACCAGTTTCTAACAACCTTAGACCTTTGTAATTCGTTTGGATCAATTTTAAGCTGATAGTCATTGAAGATATCAGAACACTGGAATAATTTCACTGTTATCTTATCAATTTTCGGGATATTCATTTTAGGATATTGGAATTTAAGTCTTTCAGGAAGTAATTTTTTTTGAGGTTAAATGAAATAATGTTCATGAAGTTTTAGTTGAATTTCCTGTTTCAATACACAAATGAAGCGAATTCACACGAGCTAAAGATCAGATTGTTCTGCAAATTATAGTTATTTAGGAAACATTGTAATTAAATCAGTTGAATGTACAATCAGGAGATATTGATTGTCAGTATATCAGCGAAAACTTGTTAAATACAACAATTATGACATGACGCTGTGAATTTATTACAAAAGTTGAAAAATAGAGAAAATATTCAAACTAGAAAATTGATTTTATAGCAACTATTTGCCATTCACTATTGTCAATTTTAATTATTCAATTTGTAGTTTGAATTCAGTTCATTTTTCTAATTTGTTGTAAGTATTTTCATCACTTATTCGCGATTGATAATTATCCTAAAACTGTTTTTTAAGCTTTCAATTATGAATATCTCCATCTTTAACAAAGTATCACTTTTATAACTATTAGTTTATACCAAAATTCAACTTTATTTTTCGTGCATGAAAAAATCTCGAATTTAGAAATCTTTTTGTTCAGTATATTTCTAACTTTCAATATTCATATTATGCTTAAACATTCAGCACATCTTCATTGGAGCATTCAGAGTAGACTCAATGTCCATCAATCCCAACTTGGTATTCATTTATTGTATTCCATTTCCAGCATCATTCAACCATTATTTATCCCCCAAACTTTGTGGTTTTCATTTTGTGTTTTATGTAACTTTTCAAATTTTCATATAAAAAGTGACATAAAATAACTTCCAACGTGACAGCTCTTCATTACTTCTCACTGTATGAACATTGACATTCCAACGCAAGAAAACTGCCAATAAATATCAAAAACTCTGTCAAAAATGCAAAAAGTTCCTGTGTATAAGTAGCATAATATATCTCAATTTCCTAACGTCTCTTCATCTCAAGAAAAATGGTTCCTTCCTTTACCATAGTCAATCATCTGACCCAATGCCCTGGACAGGATTATGATTGAACATGAAACTGCTGAATGCAGTCGTGAAATTGATCCTTCAAAACCCATTCACATCATTCAGTCTTTTCGAATGTAAACAATTTGATGTGAATCATAACGAATTAATTTCAATGGTAATCATTGAATTTGTGTATTGACATTTTATTATCATATTTCTATATGAAATATTCAGCCACATGACAAACTTACATCAGAAATTAATAAAACATTTCATTCTAAACTCCATAAAACCAGTCATCAACACAAATTTCCAGAACATTATTTAAGAATGAAAAATACTTGCAATTCACAACATTTTGATAAAATTATCAGATAAATGAATTGGCTTAACGAGTTATCAATTGTTTATGACGATAAGGGATGTAACTAAGTGAATATAATAAAAATCCACCATGTTTCAGATTTCTATTGTATGTTTTATGATAATATTTGTTCATATTATCTAATCAAAAGATAACATTGATATTATTTCTAGCGATATCGATACTTCAATTTCAACGATAGAGGTCAGGGTCATCCAAGGGCGAATCTAATTTATTTCCAATATACTTTTTTTTTATCATTCTGCCATAAAAACCTTCCATGAAAATGTTCATAGAAGTAGTAAAAATGAGCACACTAACATGAACTTTCTAATTTTGGATATTTTCAGTTATTTTCTTATCATTACAAATGATATAAAGATGTGTCGATAGATATCCACCGACATGATATCCAATATGCTTCAACAACAGTTTATGAGAAATAATTCACCTGCTTAATTCTGCGTTGAGTTTATTTAATGCCATATGATAGACGCTCGTGGTTATACACTGATTCGTATTGATCGTGTTGAGAATTGGGTTCGAACGTTTTGATATTTCTGTACATCAGTTGGAGTGAGCAAATATCTGTAGAGCTTACTTGGTCGAAGCTCCCAAACAAATATCGACATAAGATGTTTCGAATTCAGCTTGAGACAGATATTTCCCACTAAATTATGATGAAATAATCCAATTGTCAACAACGACTGTCTATAAGGCAGCTTTTCAAAAATGAAACATTTTATATGAAGATAATAAATAGCAGAAAGTAATTTAGAACGCTCTAAGACGTTCTATTTGATAAAACATGATATGAAATATCGAATATATAAAAGTTGGATTACTTTAATGTGCAATAAATATCACTGACAAAATAATTTAACGAAGTAGTTTTTTCTAACTAGAAAGTACTAAAAAAAGCTCGACCTTGGGTAGATATTGGATGTTTAATTAAATCCACCCGCAGCATTAGAATTTCTGATGGAAATGTATAGATCTGACATTTTGGATAGCTTATTGCTATTTATTAGATAACCTGCTTGTGTGTAACTATTCATACATCACGTTCGTCGGATAAATATTCAAAAATAGTTTATGCTCGATTTTGTAATATTGGACTGCTACCAACGAGTTTTTTTATCAATGACTCGTTTGAAAAGCCAACATATGTTACATGATATGAAACAGGATGTGGAGACTGAAATTAGACTCAGATATTTCAAGATATCTCGACTCAATATGGGAAATTACCGAATGACCTCTGTTTTTTTTCTCTATATTATGCGTTAGAATGCTGTTTTGAATGTTCAGACTCGAATTGAGGATTTAATCAATTTTTCGATTATGTCAAATTTTTATTTTTTAGAATGGAAATATTATTGATAGATCAACAACTGGTTTTTTGTTGGATGATCATTTTATATTATATTTCAGGTTATTAATGATCAATAATTAATTTTATTCCATCATCGAATAAGGTTCAATCATTTTGCAATGATTATTATGAAGAATGAATTATTGGGTTGTTGTTTTCCTGTGAAGAATACAAATAATTTCAAAATTCATTTTACTATGGATATTTATCAATGTTTTCAAAATGTTTGTGTTCAAGTTGGTAGATATTATAGTTATTTTTTCGAATTTAATGTGTAGGACTAATGTCAGAACTTAGTAGTAATTGTAGCTAAATTACAGAATCAAATGATAATTTTAAAAAAAGCATTAAGATAATTTTGAATAAAGCACCAAACATGGAACAATTGAATCGGAAATAAACTTGAGAACTGTACAATATCAAAATTTTCATTGTTCAATTTTGAATTCCAACTTCACATCTTAAAAATCAGCTATTAAGCATCGATTTTTATGACAATAATTGAATTTAAAATCGAATCGATGTAACAATGAAGAATATAAAATGACTTCAAGGAATCCAACAAAAATTTTGTGATCTGTCAACAAAAAAATATGAAAATTCGCGTTATACTTTTCAAAATTTCTAATTCATCATTGACATCAACTTCTCCAAGCCAAAAATTCATAATCAACAAATCAAAACATAGTCAAATTATTAATAAAACTAAAAAATTATCAAATATTTCTGGGTCCCCTGAGATTTATCTTTCATTGAAAACAGAGATTGTAAACAATGAGAAGACTTAATTGTATATCATTGTGAAATTATATTGGCATCGAATATACCACATTACTTGCTTGTAATACGATAGCCCTGCGTATATATGCTCGAGCCATGAATGACATGAAAACATGAGCCGTGTTATAATAATACAAAAAAAAACAAAAACAAAATTGAGAAAACAATAAATCAAATATCAAAACATGCATAATATTTATTCCATTAATCATTCCTCATTCATTATATTATCAATTAAATCATCGTTATCAATAAACACCACAAATGATATCATAACTACATTCATTTACTTGAAATAAAGAAAGAAAGTGAATAAAAAATAAAAAATCTTCAATAAAACATTAAATCGCTTGCACTGCAGCGTTCATCGGCGCGATCGGCAGTTTAATCACAACGACCTCGCGAATCTTATCGCTCGCACTCAGGGTGGAGCCTCTATTCCGATGCAATATTGTGGCCTGAAATATGATGTGCATATACTTTGTCAAGGTTGAATTCAAGTTACTGATGTGTTCGATATAAGTGTAAATCGATTATACACTTGAGTTTTATCATCTTCATTTTAACCTTTGATAGAATAAAAAGGAAAAAAAAATTTTGAATAAAATAAATGACAAATATATAATGTTGCGATTATTGAGGATAATAATCCGATTTATTATCGTTCCTTCCACGACTTGAGCTACGTTTTTTTTTTTTTTTAACAACATTATACAGACACACGTGATAAGAAATCTAAGTACAAATGAATGAACTTACTTGTGCAGCGAAGATTGAGGATGTTTATTGCCTTCATTATTTTTTCTTGTTATCACTTTATCATGAAGTGTTGAGCTTTATGAGTTCTCTTTTGAATTTGACTTATTTATAGATAAACAATTGTTCGTATATATGAGTTGATGGTAATAAAGTTCAATTTACGTTCATGGTAGTTCATTAAATTAGTTATGTGGGCATGAGAATGTCGAGGTGACGTCATAATAACAAATGCCCTTGGTAGTTAGATTAAATTAACAGATATTTTTTTTTTCATAACTGTACAGTGAGTGATTGATAATTAATGAATAATGAAACATTATTAGAAAAAAGTCTTACATTTTTTTTGAAAAATTCAACTTAAACTTTTTATTATTTTATGTGCTATAAACATTCATTCAACTTTGTTGTTTGTAATTGATAAATAATCATTCCATGCATTAGTGTATGAGATTTTGATCGAAAAGTCTCTCATGTGTGTAAGAAAAAAAGGGGAACGAAATGATTATTGTACGTTATCATGATGTAAAATTGTTTTTTAATGTGTGTGATAAAGGATTTCGTTGATTCTATAAATGATTATTGTTTATGCGCGACAGTATAGTTGTTGACTTGTGTTTTATGTATATAGTTAATTGTGTTTATGTGTTTATGTTTATGTGCGAAAGTATAAAATGGAATAGAAGATGAAAAAAAAAAATATTATGAAAATTGTTTTAGTGAGTGGAAAAATATTATTAATTGAATTTAGAATATGAATAAAGAAACTGGAGAGATATCAAATATAAATTTGTGTTCTTATCTCTTATGGTGTGTCATTGATTATGGTTTTGTTGTGATGGTAATTCCCTCAGTTATTTTACGTTTAATTTTGTATGTAGTTTGGAGTAATGTTTGAATTATGCTAATAAATATAAAATGCAATTAATTCAACTACTCCTGCTTGTCATTTGCCTCTTGTTTGATATCAATTGACCTTTTGGCCATGGATGAAGTTACATAGATACAGACGTTATTTATGTGAAGAATGTAGGTTTGTAGGACATGAATATTAAAGAAAAAGATTTAGATTGGAGAGTGAAAATTCCTGTTGACAGTGTAGAAAAGTTGCTTTGATTTGCAAAAATTTTAGTGATTTTTTAGCTACTAGAATGGATTTTATACAAAAATCATGAGTGCACAAGTTGTGAGTTATTGAAGGAGAATTAAAAAATAAATTTTTTTTCAGTTTCTTAAATCCAAATATATGCCTTTATTTAGTTCATAAACTTGCGAAGTGTTTGAATTCGGAGTTGGATGGTGCTGACTTTGTAGATTCAAAATTCTTCAGTCGTTTACGGTTTGGTGTGTTGATTATGAAATACTTCGCGTGTGTGTTGTATATTTTAGTCGAGTCAGAGAATTTCTCTCATGAAGTTGTTTAATTCAAAGGCAGAAGTTGGGTGAAAATTCAGGATAAGATGGCAAGTGAGATACTAATTTGCTAATTAGTATGGAGATATAGAATTAACGATAAATATTAGCTTATAGTGAACAGGATTTTACACATAAATAATAATCCCCTTTCTTTAAAGTCACAACAGGGGGTAGAAACAATTTTAAATATCCTCATTTTTATATGAATTGATTTAGATTTCTCAAATGAAATATATTTTGTAAAATTCCTTAAAAATTATACAATACGAAATACAGAAAAATAAAAAATTCAGTCTTTTAACAATTAATAATTCTGAAAAATTCTCATGTCATGTAAGAATTTTGATAGTATTGAATAAATTCAGGGAAATATATGAAAACATGGCAGTATAATTTTCAATTATATTTATCAGATGTTTCTGTAAACTCTTCATAAAACTAATTAGAATATTCCTGTAAAATTTTCAACTCTCAATAATTAAATACACAAACTTTATCCGTATCTTAAATGTCATAGTTTTGTCAACACGATAAACATGTAAATTGTAGAATACGTAGCGGCAACTTTAGATTGAAGTAAAATTAGATGACGACGTTGAGAGCTCGTCAGTGTCTACCAAGAGCAGTAACAACATATATAAATCCAAGTCCATAATATTCAGGCCATCTTTCTTTGATGTCAAGATCCACTCGAATCACTTCCTTAATACTTTCCTAAAGCATTTTATTCCAAGCACGAAGAAAACTGAGAGTTGAAGTATTGTAAAAATCACAAATATTTTATAAATATTACACACTGTGAAGTAGGAAATTCAATTGAAATATCATTTTTACAATACAAATAATGAATATGTGAAGACTGGAATTTTCTTCGTGATTTATTTTGTTGTGTTGTGCATATCACTATGTGAGTTATTCCAGTTTCGTCTCACTTTTGGAATTATTCGTTGATTACTTCGGAATTTATATGAATAACTTAACTCAAAACTTCTCATTTGGCCTACAAAATTCATAGACAACAAAAACACCACTGCAAATTCCATCCAGTTCGCGTTTCATCTGAACATCACATTTTATTCTTTTATAAACCGCTTTAACCTTCACTATTGTAGACATTGTAATCGCATTTGTAACTTTTATCTCGAAATGATGACGAAATAGTTTGGTCAAATGTTTTTATCATTTATTGAATTAAAAAGTTGATAGGAGACCAAAGAATTTCGATCCTCTGTGAATAATTCGATTTTCAGCTCACTAAATAAAATATAAAAAATTCACATATTATTTTTATCCTAGTTTGAACTTGGAAGCTTAAAATAAAAAATGAAATGGATTTTATTCCACAGGAATCTGTCGATTATTTTTTCAGATATCTGACGCGCCAGTTCAAATGACACATAATTGCAATGAAAATACAATCTCATGGACTTGATTAAACTTTATCATTCCTTAAAACTTTTTCGAAGAATTCACGTTTGGAGAGTTACAGAAAAATAATATATGAAATAAATTCAATTCTCATTTCTGATATGTTCAAAGACATTTACTACTCAATTAAATATCTCTTGAAATATTTCGACATGAAGTAAATGTGAATTTGATGAACTCCAATTTTCATTGTAGAGTTAAAAATTGAAAGAAAATAGTACGGATCATTATTTTTCAAATATTCTCAATACATTCATCGTCTTACCGTTGTATATTTCAATTCCTTTCAACCATTCGTAAAAAAAAAGTTTCCCAGAATAGAAATCCTCTTTGAATTTCAATCGCTACAAAATATCTTGATCGTGCAATAATTCGACTTTTCTGTCATTAAAATTCTATCATAAATTCTTTCGTCAAAATTGATCAATAAGATTCGTTGTAGTACATGGTGGCCATGTCACGTGTATCACTTTTGATATTGAACGTCTTTCAAATGATTTCTAATGGAACGTGACTTTTATGGATGAATAAAGTAGCTCAAAAAAATATAAAAATCTGATATCGTAAAAAATTTCACAAGAAAAGTTGAAAAATGATAAAATAACAAAAATGCTATAAAAATAGAAATATAAAATAGAAATCATGTTTTGATAAATTAATTTTGATGTCATTTATTGTGGTAGAATGAAACAGTAGAAAATGGCTGTCAATATTAGATTAGATAGAGTAATTAATTTAGCAAGGTCATTACATGAATAAGAGGGAAATTATAAACTACAAACGTAGAAGCATCGAGTTTCTTCGATCCGTTTTGGTCACTACTGTTGGAATATTCAAGTTTATAAGTGAAATATACATAAAATTAGACATATGCTCGTAGGTTACTTTGGTAGGGGTTTTTAAAGTTAGGTAATAGTTATGCGGCAAATAATAATGCTACAGTGCATTGCGCTTGCTCAAATTCATTGAAGTTTTAAGTTGTAGCCAAGTTATGTGTAAAATAAGTTGTCGTGTCCTAATCTTGATGTGTTGCTTTATTATAATAGTCTTCTACTATATGATCACGCAATGTTTGACTATGTTCATGATGGATTTTTTCCTTTCGTTTCTTTCATATGAATGTGGAACAGATTTAAATGAGAATAATGTTTGAAAATGTTTCTTCATTTAGAGAAAATGAGAAGCACGGTGTGAATAATACTTATTTGAACAGCAGAACAGCAAATATGAGAATGAAATAGAAATATGATGGAATATCCAGGAAACAAAGCGACAAAAACACTGAAAGCTTGAAACATTTTTCACTGAATTTAATTTTAGTTAAATTTATGTGAAAATAATCAATTTCATGATAGAAAATGTTGATTTCATAGATGTAAAGTTGAAAATTTTGTTGTTTTATTACAGAAAAAAATTACAGTTTGGGTAAAATTGTAATTTAGGATACAAAAATATTTGAGATTCTCAAATGTTTGAAAACAATTTCTCACAACTTATTTATTTTTATCGAAAAAAAAAAAATGGAGGCATCATATTTTTTAACTACTTTTTCCATTTCTTTTTTCTATATAAATTCATTGGGTACTTTAAATTGATTAATTGAGTGAAAAAATTGAAAAAATGAAAATTGATGTGTTCTTGCTTCAACATTAATGAAGTCGTATGACACTTGACGATTGATTGCACAATGTTGTGTCATTCAATTCTCATTTCACTATAATTGAATTTTATAATGAAAATTCAACGACCAAATAAACTATATTGAAGAATGGATAGAACTATCAGCAAAAGAAAAACAGTTCGAATGAAAGTTCGTGTTTTTTATAATTTTTCCCACGGATCAATAAAAAAAAAATAAACAAACATAAAATGATACAATTTTTGTAAAGTGAATTCTTCGTTCAGAGTATTTTCTTTCAGAATTGATCCGAGTCAATTTCCCAAGTGGCTTCTGATGAAATGTATGAGAAATAATTGGATAGAAACTGAAACTAAAAAATAAAGTAAATTCCAATCGTATTAACATGTTTTAAGATATAAAATATTTACAATCCCAAATATAAATAAATTCATCATATTTTCATTCATTATTTAATATAAATCAATAAAACCCAGAAGAAAAACAAAATGTCACTCAATCTATCCATAATTTTCTAAAATACAAAATGAAATTGATCCTCATAATTTACATAGAGTTTGACCCATATCCGTTTACCTTGTCAGCTAAATTCTGTCTCGGAAGTTATTATTTAATCGATCAACAAGCAATTAAAATAAATAATTCGTTCGACGCAAGCTCTCATCAAACTTCAGAGTACAACCAATATATCTAAAACTGAAAAAAAAGACATCAATTATTTGCAATAAATAAAACCAACCAAAATACTAATTAATTATATTACCCAAAACATGAAATAATTTTACAAACATCACAACATAAATTCATTTCTATTGTAACGCACAATCAACTCCAAATAAACTTTATTAATTTTCATAATTTATATAAAAATAAAAAATACTTCACCACAATAAAAATTAATCCAGATAAAAAAGTGTTTATATCAATTGCAATATTAAATAAAATAATTTCAATAAATCCTAACTCATCCTCAGTCACAACCTGGTTTATTTCATCGTTTACAGTTTGAATTTATTCATTCTCATGATTCGATGTAGACACGATCGTTGATATAAAGGTATATCTATTATCCATGTACATGTATGTAAAGGAGATTGATTGCACGTTATTGTCGCCGAGGTTCATGTACTGATGGAAGTTAGAAACATTTACATTTATATATACATGTAGTTAATACATAAGGATGCATATGTGTGCATTGTACCAGACATGACATACGCCCATGGCCTGAATCTGAACCTAGTGCGCCCTTGCGTGACGTAGAATCGATTTTCACGTTGATACGCTTGTGCTTGATGCACTTCGACCCCTTCCTCTATTTTTTTCTCTTTCTATCTGTGCTCACAACCCTCCCATGAATTATACTCATCAACATTTCGTTCATTCTTTCAAGAAAATTTAACTTGTCATCCGTTATATTGATTCCAATTGATCAATAATGTGTCGGAGTTTTAATATTATTCTAGAATTTTCTTGACATTATAAGAATGTTGTTGGGAAATAGGAAATCAAATGGATGCAAAGACAGAAAAATTGTCGAATTTGATACATGAAACATTTGGGAATAGAAAATTGGAAATTGGTCCGATATAAAAAATGAGAATTTTTTAATTGACGTAAATGAAGATGATCGAAAGGGAGAATTAAATGATGGTTAATGCATACGGAATCAGCGAATTGGTGAGTGTGATAATATTAAATAGCTGATTAGAAAAAATATGGGAAAAAATTAGATGATAAAAACAGAAATCTGTCGACTAATGTTAAATAATATGACGGAAGTAAATAATTATAGATGAAAAATTATTTCAAGTCGAACAATGGAAAAATTGTTGAGCACAAAACAAAAATAGAAATGAATGAGCAGAAAAATTGAAAAAATTAATGATGAACTGAGTAATAACAATTAAAAAAAAGAATCAGGATAAAAAAAAATTAGTTTTGAGTTAAATGATGAAAAAAACTAGTTGGAAAAAAATTGAATTTGATTAAACTGAAAAAGTATGAAATAATTAAGCAGAAAGACAAACAATAGCTGTAGAATAAAATACGTAACAAAATACGGAATAACTGAATAGATTGATCATCAAAATTCACAAAGCAGTTGATGTAAAAAAAAATAGATAGAAAAAATACATGAAAGTGGATAAGTGGAAAAGTATTGAACAGTTGTAGAAAGACAATAAACATTACTAACTAGAAGAATATTCGATGACTGAATAAAAAATAAAGAACTGCAGCAATCAAATGTAGAATAATCAAACAGAATCAATGCAAAATCACTGAACCAAACAAAGGCAAAAAAAATCCATAAACAATTGAACGAAAAAATTTAGAACACAAACAATAAAGACTGATCAAATATTAAAACTACAAGAAAATAATTTAATACAAATAATGATCGAGCATATTTCCATATAGTTCAAGTGCATTAAACACGCTGCAACCATACGCAATACTTCGAACTTGTTTAAACAATAACGGAAGTGGAATAGAAATAAAAACGAATATTGCGGATGAGAGTCAGTTGGAATGTGGAAAAGTGAGAGTGTAGTTCATGCTTGAAGACACTCACTAACCCCTTTATGTTTCACATTGAAATAAAATACAACCAACCACACAAATACTTCCACTATATTTTCCCAAGTAGTTCAATAACATTTGATAAAATCTAAAACATAAAAGAAAATAAATAACAATGCCCATATGTATTTTTAGCTTGGAATAAAAATTTTATCTGACATTGCAGAATTAAATTTAACAGCAAACTCCAAATGGTCATTTGTGCAGTATAATTTGTCATTTACACATTAATGTGAATATGTATATGTATGTGTGTTCATGTGTATATGCGTACATGTAACAAAAGTAATACGAGAGTGCGTTAATTACTGTGTGCAACGTACACACTGTGGTGGTCTGAATGATGCAGCAAGTAGCCACATAATACTTTCGTCCTTGGTCGTCGGAATGTTTATGACTACGTTCACTTGTATATAATATTGATGGACAACATATTACATTTTTTATTATTTGCATGTATCCGAGATCTGCGACACTTGCATTTGTATATTATTTATCTACTTATGTGATTTTGTCACTTTATCAATATATTTAAATAGATGAAACGATGAGACAGAAAGAGAAGAGATTGTGATAGATATTGTGATATTATTTGTATTATCGTGATTATCATGTTGATTATTTTGGAGATAATAACTGATGTTATTTATCCCAAGTGTGGGTGGATGACCATTTTTAATGATGTAAGAGGCTTTGTTTCATATTTGTACAGAACGTATACAGGGTGTTTTGAATTGGTTTGGAGATGAAAATTTTATTGTTGTGATGAAGACATTTTTATTTTACAGAAATAATTGGTGTAGTGTTGTTGCTAATTTTTTCATCTTATTTATTTGTGGATTTTATTAGATTTTATTGTGTTACACATTAATTTTATTTTATATTACATTTAAGTGTAATTTCATAATAATTTACTATTCATATTGAATTATGATCGAAACTAATACAATCGAAATGTTTTGGAATGTTGGAATTATATGAAAATAATTAGAACACAATAATTCCATAAATTAAATTATTACAACTTTTTCATCTACTTAATAGTGAATAAGAATTATTTTCTCATTAAAAAATCTCAGCATTAAATATTTCTTATATTATAAATATTCTTATTAAACTATTCTTTTCAGTTGCATTTAGTCTCGAACAATAACAATTAAAAAAAAAGAAAAACATTCGGATTCCACAGAGAATTTCAATGAATTTAAGTTTCAATTCATTTATAAATAGTCATAGATTATCAAAAATTCGTGAACACTTTCTAAGAATGGAATGAAAATTCTAAATGCATAAATGCCATAGGTTCAAATAATTATTTTTTATCTCTAAGGATAGGACAATGTAATTTCCGATAGAAATTTTCTAAATAGCCAACAATGACGTGCAATATTTACAGAAATAGATATTTAGCCGCAAGCAGGCTGGGCAACCGGATCATCGATGTCAAGACACGTCTTGATGACGTCATGAATGGTAATGTGGAAGAGTTTATTGCGCATCGGCTTCATATATGGATGTTATATATAGATCAATGTGGGGTTTTCCTGCTCAGTTGGTAAGACAGGTCACACAAGTCGTCTTATTCCCTTTATCACGAGCGAAAAGAGAATTTACATAAAAGTATTTGATGCAGAATATTGAACTAACAAATAAAATTTATTTTCAAATTATTTGTATGAATGAAAAAAAAAAACAATTATCAGATAGTTGTTGCTAATAATTGGGAAACTTTTCTCTTAAAATTATATGAATTATTGCATATTTACTTATCACTTTGATTTGAGTAGTTCTTTATTGAGTGCTCGAACTAACAAAGCGTTTTATTTAAACTAATTAATATAAATAATTCAAGACAGGCGGAGGGAATTTTTCTATCAATTAAATTATATTTTAGTCAACAACATACACTGGAATATTATTTGTAATTTATTCGATTTTTCTAATAGATACAAAACTATTTGTTACATTTCTCTTCAAATCGGATGAACCTGAGAAAATTTGTGTTGACAAAAAATTGAGTTATCATCAATTCTACATAGTTGATTGTTGCTGAAATTTTTTCCATATTCCTAAAACTATTAAAAATGAATTTTCCAAAGATCTGTTGAGATAAAACAGAGTCAACAACTTTTGTCTGATATTTTCATGAATTAAAAATTGATCACATTAAATTGGAAACGAAATCACCACTTCATTGAAAAGCTATACAAATAATTCTTGTTCATCATTGTCTGATCACGTTCAATGAATTAAAATAGAAAATTCATAAATTCACACTGAGTTCAATTCATTATTCTCTTAATAATCTGACTTCCGGTGTTGCAGTAATTAATTTGCAATCAAGTCTTCATGCACATTTCAAAAATGGAAACACAAAAGAATCACCTTGAAACGTATGTACACATTTACATAAACATTTATCCTTGGTTTGTATTGTACATAATAATTGTACGATCTCACTGTAATGAATAGTTTGACTCTTGTTAGTATCAAACTTTTCCTAACTGAAAATATATTTTGTATCCCTCATTTTCTGTCTTACGATAATTTCAAATCGACAAATATTTAGCATTTTTCATTCATTGCGATGGATGACTAACTTTTCGAGAATGTGTCGAGTGATTCACCGATTAACAGTCCCACGAAAGTTGTTCGAGGTTATCTTGTTCTTGTAACAGAAAATACGTTGAAATTCAGAGTTATCAACCTGATTGTTTCTGCGAAAATCAGAATATATTTCACAGACATTTCTAGATGTGAGCAAGACTATATAACATCTTTGTTCTCAACACAATGTGATAATTGCAGCTGAAACTATACAAGACTTCCTCTTTTGTACTGGTTATAGATATTTCTTTGTTCTATTTGCGAAAGTTTCGTGAATTTGAATATTCCTATATTTCAGGTCAGAGAAAACCGTTTTCTTCTACTTATATTATTTTTCTATAATTATTTCCGGATTATTCGATTATAAATTTTCAATAACTAAATGGGAAGAAGAACAATTGGATTATTCAGGTGAGTGCTTGGTCGAAAAAACATTACTGAAATATTTGTGATTTTTTCAAGTTGATTTTTTGCAACTGGCGGATGTGATATTTCAGGATCTGACAAACTGATGAGATTGGACTTGATCTCACATGATTGGTATGTCAATTTTCTATAGTGTGTACTAAGATCAGAACGTTTCATGGAATTTTCCTGTTTTGACTGCGTTTCAATCAAATTCAAACTGAAAGAATTATTAAAGATTTCGTTTATTTGAGAGGAAATTTTTCTATTTTCTTGTAGTTTTTTTCGACCTATAATTCGTCTCTTTTGATGTCTTTAACATCAGTTTTTTGTTCCCACGTATTAAAATGTGTATAAAAAACTGACATTTCCACATTTTCCTAAAGAATTATCAACGAATTTTCAATTTTTGCAAAAGCTCTGTGTTTAGCATTTGCACACAACTGAATACTGTGACAGTCTCAAAATTATACAAATCCTGTGCCTAACTACTCCATCAATTACATAACTAATTATTCACAATTGTTACTCTACAATAGACATGTTGAATCATGATTTATATTCTAACCTTTGAATAACACAACTCTTACGAAATTCAACCTTCGAATTTTCCTCAGTATTTAACCCAAATTGAATTGTCTCATGCATTCATTGTTCTTCAACAACTTGAATTGGATTACCAGTCCATTTTTATCGGTCACTTTCATCCACACACAAATAAAAATACAAAGTGTAGCAATATAAATTGTTGATGGCAGCTGTTATTTTAACGGTTAAAGCATCAATTTAGGTGAATCGGAAGTGAAAGAAACAGCAAATGTGTGTGCACGTCAATAAAGTCAGGAAATTATTGTTCGTGATAGAATAAAGTAGAACAACTTGCCAAAAAATGTGTCGGTTTTTTTTTCCTCTATATTTATTCCACATAAACCCATTTTTTAATCGAATAATTGATAAATAATTATGTGAGTGTTTATCATATTGTTTTATAATGATGAACAAAGTTTGCGTCATATATTGTAGGTAGAGAAATTTCTTCTTTTCTTTCGAATTTTCGTATTCATCAATATTCAACGATGTTATTATCATGTTTTGCCGATATAAATTGTCTTGTTGTTCGAAATGAATGGCTTGTTAACTGAATACTGTAGAATTTTCCGCATTGCGCAAAAGCCTCTCTTGGAATGAAGTTCTCTGTATCTCTCGTCACCACATACACATATAATCAGAATATTTTTAGTCTTTTAAATTATGAGTTGTTGTCTTTTTTTCTTGTTACTTATTTATCCAGATTGTTATAACCTTGAATAGGGACAATGATGAAATGACATCTGAATGCCATGAAGAACTCTCAACAATTCATTCAATGATTAGCCAACATATTTATCTATAAGTTTTGTAACACATCAGATAGATTTTTTTTTTCAGCTCTCACTCATAGGTCTAAATATTCTTCGTCCACTGACAGATAATAACAGTAATTTTTGCATAGCATGCGAATCAAATCTTGACAGTTAACGTAAGCCGATATACATGTGAAAACATGACGTCGTAAAAAAAAAACGGTACAGATATCAGTTCTTTCTTTTTTTTTTGACGTTTGAATAAGAGTGATGTTGATAAAATAGAAATTGACATTAACACAGCCAGATTTGGAACATGATTATCGACACATGGTAAAAAACATTTCTGTTTAGTCAGTTGAAAATTTGATAGATAAAAATAATGACAGAGTGAACTTCTTTACTAACAGTAGATGAGGTAATCGATGTATTGTTACATATATTTCGTGTCTTCTCAATTATAATTAGATAAACTGGTTTACAGTTAGAAGGCAAAAAGCTTTTTACCGATCGAAATTATCTCTAATCATTTGGGAATATTTGGGAATAAAATTTTTTGATTCAGGTATTGATATTAGTTTTTGAATTATTGCACATTCTTTTCTGGGCATATAGCAAGCAGATGATGAAACGAAAAATCATATCATTGCTTCATTATTTGATCGGTAATTCTGTTTATCGTTTTTTTCATTATCTGTTGATAGTAACGGGATCGAAAGTCATGTCATGACGAAATTAAACAGAATTATCGTGTGAGAATTGATGACATACCAACATTTCATTCACACAATGATGAAATATTTGTTATCACACGTAATGACTATTCTGTCAAATCGTTTATGGTAATTTTACAAACTACACTTTTATATTCTATTATTCGCACATAATTCACTCCATATATACGCAAGGAAATATATGTAATACAACTGCCAAAGGTATGATATATTCATGATTCAAATTGTCTATAAGAAAATTGTTATGATCTGATATTTATTTTTGGTGTGCAATGATGTTCACACGCACCTGTACAAGTAGAGAAACGACTCTTATTGACATTATCGCTCCAAGACAAATACCAAATACATATATATATATATTTGGTTGAAATACAAAGAAAAAAACGTTCGATTGGAAAATCCGTAATATTTAATTCAAAATGAATTACGAAAGCAGGTCCTATTGAGATAAGACAATTTATCACGTCAAATAATGATTTCTTGGGGTCTTTGATCTCAAATTTAATATTGCAATCGTCGAATTAAAAATAGCAAACAAAATGTGGCTCGAATGAATTATCAGAATTCCTGATATCATTGGCAATTTTCTCCTACATGAGTTCGATTTAATAATTCCTATAATACGAAAATGTTTTTGTCAACAAAATTATTGCAGATGCCGATTTGGTCCTGTGTAGTGTTGAGGAGTTCAAATTTTTCTTTTTTCTTTTATGTGACCCAGAAGCGACATCACATTGAAATGAATTATTTCATTGACTTTGATGGATTACAAATTTATCAGTCGATGTCTTCATAAATTCACACTATTCTTTTGTTAATGTTTCAATGAGAGACATTTTGAAATTCACAATATATAAATAACGTCGAATTTATTATTCGTGTTCAAAAATGCATTTTCCTGGCACACAATTTGTTAATCAGTAAAAATATTTTGTTATTTTCTACGATTCCAAATTGTCTGTGAACTTTCGAATGTGATTTATGTGGAAATTTGAAGCTATTAAAATTGCTTTCATATCCCGTAATAGTTATCTAACTTTGATGTTCCAACTTTTGAAAATGACGCTCTTCGGTGGTTAAATCTCACACATATACATGTATGTATATGAATATACATATGACATGAAAAAAATATGAGTTCTGATGATGTCTCGAAAATAAAAACGCCCACTTGACATTTATTTATTGGTACATGAGATTTTTCCTTTTTTTTTTTGTCAACGTGTGCTGAATGTGAAGCAGTGTAGGAAAGATCTTAGAGTGAGTTTGATATGATATTATTTTTCATGTTATTCTTCCCCTGATATGATACATTTCACGCCGTTAATTTTAAAGGTTTTGCATATAAATACACATAAAATCGACGCAAATAACAAGATTATCTACTGCAAACAGGATACACGTGTCGTAAATGGGGTTATAAAAAATATGTGGCGAAATTAAAATTCATCGTAATTTTTTAGTTTTCGTTCCGAAAATGAAAAAAAAAAAAAAAAACGCAGAAGAGACAGAATAAAAAATAAACACACTAAAACTTCATGACTGAACATAAATTTCATCGTCAGATTTTTCTTTCATTTGCTGTAGCAAATTTGCTGGAATTTTTTTTTTTCTAATTTTATTTCTGATGGTTATTTTTCATTCTTCAATTTCATTTCGATAAATATGATAGAATGAATTTATTCTTTATTAGGACTTACAGATTGAACAATGTCGAAGAAAAAAAGAATTTGTCTCATTTCCGATGTCAATTTACCGTTCAATAAGTTATCAAATTTTTGTATTGAATTGTTCTCAAGATAATGATGGTCATGGTAAATTATGACACGTTTGGAAAGCAAATTATAGAGCCGAGATGAACGAAAAGAATTGGCACTGAAACGAAAAAAAAATATCCATTTTTATCATTGTTTCTGCCATCACATTGTCACAACGTCTGCAGCAGCGTCCGAATTCTCTATTGCTGTATTGTATATAATTCTGAGTTGAGTTCTCCAAAGGAAAAGTTTTTATTTCCTTATAAGATTACAGTATGAACGAATTACTTAATACACAAAGAAAGCAAAGTGGAATTGTAGAAATGGCAGAACTTTGAAATAGGAAAAGAGATGTGAACTCTGACGAGAATTTTTCACATTAATTTTACAATAAGAATAATTATAATCAGTATTTTCTGTGATTTTGTTTAATCTTTCTGAATAATAATGGTTTACTAGACGACAATTCTTATATTTATATAAAGACATGACATTGTTACAAAACATATTGTTTTCGTTTCTGAAATCAAACAATGGCAGTGTATCAATGGTGGAATTTTTAACTGAAGTCATTGTTACAATCAGAAATGTCGGAGATTTTTTTCCCCCTCAACTGTATACAGGAATAAATTTTTTTTTGCAATCGTTGTGCTGACGAGGCAGATTCTCAGTTTCCATACAAAATGTTCGTAGGAGGGTTTCAGTAGTCGCTGAGTTTAAATTCGAAAATATATTTGCAGAATTGTTGATAAATTTAACTCGATATGGCTACTGAGCATTTAGAAATAATTAATCAATCCAAGATCAGAAAGTAGTCATGATGAAATGGTTTTTCTGATTGAATGGATTTAATTTTGCGTTTGGGTTCAGTAGATTGAAAAACAAAATGGAAAAAAATGAACCATAATGTGGAGTGAACAACAGTTTTATTTGGATTAGATTTTTTTTTTCACGTTCTTGGTGCCTATTTTAATTCAATTATTCAAAATTTGTAATTTCCATCAGGTTTTTGTTTTTTCATCGATTCTCACATAAATGATCAGCACAATTAGCTCAGAAGTTTTTGTTTTTTATTTGTACGGAATAAAAAATGTGTACTTGAAAATATTTACATTTCAATATTGTTTCAAAATGTATGAAATAAAAAATTGTGAAATTTGGGACATGTCTGACCATAAAATTCCTGCTCGAAAAATAATGATGGCCATCAAAAAAGTATTAACACATCTGGTGAACTGTTTTTTTTCTTCTGATAAATTGGATAATTCAAAAATATTTTACGCAACCATGTGAAAAATGAATATTTAAACGAAGGTACAGCAGACAACCACCATAAAGAGGGATAATAAATAATTTTTTTTTCACCATCCAAAGTGAAAATCGGTGTTCTTCTACATGAAAGTAATAGCCACAGGTGGGCCATTACGCCAACTTCCCCGATCATCCGGAAATCATTTCAATAAAGTAAGAAAAATTACTTTTTCTTTTTGGTTATGTAATAAATAATTCAATGCTCCATCGATTTTATTCCTGCGTTCCTTTCTCACTGTATCACTTTCATCCATTTTTTATTCATTCAATCTATTATTTAAGAACAGAAGGATTTCTGATTACGGATGTGGAAAATAAATTGCGATACACGATCGTTTTCTTTTTTCATGAATAACAAACTTACCAATCAACTGATGATAAAAAGGAATCACAGTTTCTGCGAAATTGATCAATTTTATTGCAAAAACATTATCAAGAATTTTCTATTAAATAATTTATAACATTCCTTCTTACCAAAATTAAGAATAACATTAGATTATAATTCTTCAATCTCTTTCCACTTATATTTTCCGGTTCACTAGTGTAAGCTTTTTCATATGAAAATGACTCAACAGGTTCCAGCACCCTCTAATGACGCATGATCTCCAGGCACATTCAGGCACATTCATATTTTTTATAGGAAGGCCAATGGGCTTCCGGGGGAAAGGAACAGTGGGATGAAAATTTGATCATCATTCTCACCTGGGGGAAATGAGAATTAATATATAAAAAAAGAAAGGTACTCCGGATATTTGTTATGTTTCTGTGTGCGAATCATGATCGTGGTACAATTGGGTTAGGATAAATGAATCGAAATTTGTCTGTCATGCATACGAATTGGCTGTTCAAATATGGAATAATGTGAACAATTTGTCCATTGTACCCTCCTAGAGCTATAAAAAAACATGGATCCTTCACAGAAACGGTATATAAAATTCCTCCTTATGAATATTCGTAAAATGACATAGACAATAGAAAAAATTTGTCATCATTCATATACTTTTTGAACTACACATCACTTCTAAAGTTGCTGTTATATATTAATGATTTTGTGAATTTCAAATAATTTTCATAGATGTAAAGTATTTAAGTGAATTGAGTGTGAAATCTCAAGGCCCACGACACGTTTCTGCATTAATATTGATAGGAAATATGATTTGAACAAATACAACTTAAGAAATTATCACTGGAAAAATATAAAAACTTAAAATATCTTTTTTTTTTTTCCAAAAACTTTTGTTTAGTTGTATTTTTTCAGGGATCATAAAAGGTAAAATTTTTAGCAATAGAAAAGCACACGAATCATATTGCGAAAATATTTATATCAACGAGAAACATTTGCTAAAGTTCGAAAAATAACCAACAAAACATTTCACCTCCAGTGAAAAAAGCAATGACAGTTACTGAACGCACTTGAATTGGCAGTCAAAAGAATAAAAATATAAAAAAGAATTCACGTGTGAGTGATCTGTCAATAATGGATCATTCCGTGTCTGAATAAATGCAAATGTCTGTTCTGCGATTTTAGTTCCATCATATCAACAAGCTACCACTAGCCATAAGTTCAATAATTCTATCACAATCATCAATAGTGTCCAATACTGTAGTGGATAATAATTCATATCTTCTTCATGCAGTTCTCCGTTTTTTGTTCACTTTTATGGTGTATCGAAGCTGTCAATTGTAAGCGTATGAGCAGCGTAAAAGCGAGAGAGGGTATGGTATATATTTAGCACAAGGCGAAAGAGAAAGACAGAAATGGTGTCGAGCATGCGCACGCTGTAGAGAAGATGTGATAAAAGCTTCGTAATGATCAGTTGTTGAAATACTTTGTTAACTAATAATTATATTTTGCGATTCGTAATTTTTCTATTATTTCTAACAGTATAATCTTCATTCAAAAGTTTACATTAAATTGAAATATTATTGAGAGCATGTTGGAAAGATATTAAATTGCCTACTGGAATTAGTAGTTTAGTGTTACTTATTCAGTAATTTTCAAAATAAATCAATTAATTCAATGATCATGATTATTAAATAATGAATTTGCAAATAATTTTCCAATTACAAATGTCTGCTCTTATCCTGCCATGGATTTGACCCAATTTTGAAGACTGAGGGAAAATTATTAGATTGTGACTGATGAATAATCGAAAGGCGAAGAAAGAAGGGTTCGTACTGCTATAAAATTTTAAGTCGATACTGAAAATGTGGTGAATCTTCAAACCGAGCTGGGAGGGTCGAGAACGTAGACACTGAATGAGCAGAGGGTTTTTCATATTTGCTACTCATTTAATTTGTATTTCGCTGGTGGTTTCACTATTTAGGTTAAGCTGATATTAATTACGATTTTGTGTATCGATTGAGAATTAGTCTGGCATTGTAGTAGATCACACTCATCATCAAACTGCCACGTCAAGTTATGATAATTTGTAGCATAAATTGATTTATATAACATTTCATTAATTTTTTCACATTTTCAGAGTTCAATGTTCAAAACAGTCTTGGGATAAATGCGAGACTTGCTCGATGTTACGGAATTGTAAATATTACATTGGATACTTCAGTTTATACAAAACAATTTTACCAGTTTTACCATTCGAATCACTGCCTGATAAAAAAAGTGAAAATTGAATGGATTTAAAGCTATTCGTAAGAATTTTCTGTTATTGATTCTATGAACCCTCCAGTTGTTGGAATTCTGGTTAACATACTCTCCCTCCTTATCTCTCGCTTAATTTGTCATTCTCCCCCTCTTTCGGTGAAGTTTGACTTCTCACATGTGCACTGAGTAGGCGCGAAAAAACTACTCCGTCCTGTTGAAAGCCATGGAAAAAAAATGAAAATATTCAATTTCAAAGAAGGGAGAAACATCGAGAGATTCGATAGTCCTAATTTAATTTTGATTACATTCTCAGTTAATTATGTAATAATAGTAGTGTTATTACACTTCGATTGTTCGAATGAAAACACTTCATCTTCCAGTAAAAATAATGACTTCCACCATTGACTTCCCAAAAAAAGTTTGACTTATCAGTTAATAAATGGAACAAGTTGATACTTTTCAGTACTTTGAATTCAGACCAATTTCTAACAGAAGATCAGTAAAGGAGACATTTTAAACTACAACGAAAGTAATTCCAGGATTAAACACAATTCTATTTTGTTGATGCACGAATAATTTAAACAAATAACAGAATCATGTAGACATTATTTTTATTGTCACAGTTGACATGTGTCCTTCTTTGATGATAAATATCACAGAGTTCATGCATTGCTCCATAGGCTGGCCCATGACAGCTGTTATTATTCACATTGAAAAATAAAAACAAAATATCGAAATTAATAAGACAAAAATAATAACATTTCATGTAAAACTGTATAATTTTTTTTCATTCAATATCAGATTCCATTTTCGTTCAGTTTTGCAGATTAAAGTTTCAGAAGTTGACATAAATATCAATTTAACTGGTCGTAATTTAAACATGAACTCACATCGTATAGTCATAAGTAATAAAATACGATAAGGTCTGCATATTTTCAATAGAAGAATATTTACTGGAGAAAGAATAAACCGAATAGTTGCGATCTCAATCGACATTGACTGTAAATATGAAAATTAATTTATCCTGTAACTGACATTTTATTATTCTCCATTTCCTGTTTCCTTCACTGACAGTTCCCCATTTCAGATTTATATTCACTTATAATACTTGTACTCATGCCTTTGTTTAAATTTTTTTCGTCTTCGAATTATCTTGTTTTATTTATTTATACTACTTGTAATTACCTCTGCCTCTCACTTCTTCCAAACATTATGAGTGGATGCTACGCTTATTCCAACGCTGTATCCGATTGTTCCGCTTCCTATGTGCAACCTTTGTCATCCGGCCAAATGTTAGACCTTGGCATGAATAAAACTAATTCCATCAGTCAATCCCCCATTTAATAAGGTAAATGGAATTTTTTTTTTATCTATTTATTACTCATCTTATTGCTTGTAAAAATTATCCGTCAAGACACAATAAATGATCTTTTATTCCAAAGTATTATTGTATTATAAGTAAATAACTTCCTTCATTGTTTTCCCTCATCGATTTTACTTGGGGATAAATTTTTATCACTCTCAAAATGACACTTATAAAGAAACCATTATTTACTTTCACTAACTCCCCCAATGAGCATCTCATAATTATTATTAAGCTTGCACAATCCCATGTGGTTAAATAAAAATACGTAATATAATTGAGAGAAATTTTTGATGAGTATCATTAATTGCGTCTGACTATTGAGAAGTCAGCTACTGTTACGCATTGTTGCACACACTGGAAAATCACTGCAATGTTTTTTCTTATAATACAAAAAAAGCGTGACAATATTACTTGTGAGTTCAAATCTGTTTGCAGATAAGTTTGAAGATTATTTTTATCTTCATTTATAGCCAGACAAATTGTGTCAGTAGTTCAATCGTAAAAACGTTGGTTTCTTCATGAAAATTCAATTTTGTTTCATTTCCCCCTCTATATCTCTATTTATTCTCAAAATACTGATTCTGTATTCTCATCACATAATCGGAGAAATACGAATTGCAAAAAGCAATTTTCACAAATTGTTATCTTCCTCTCCTCCCATGAGGGTTGTTTTTATTTTCATTTTTTCTTCTTCTTCTCATATCTTACGAACCCTAAACTGGGTCTTTTAGATTGGGATGTCACTTCGATACACGTCACATTCGTTGTAGCGCAATTGTCGTCAATTTATTTTAGTATTACTGGATGGCACAAGGTCATTGAAGATGAAATTTTGTTTACAACACTTTAAAATCTATATTATCAATAGATGTAACGGGAAGTGAAATAGAATTAAAAATAATAATAATATCTGTCAGATGGAGAAGTTATATTTGTGCAGACACAAATGATTGGTGTTCGTGTAAATGCGCCCGCGCATCAACTTGTATATTTGAGCGGCGGCGCGCGCAATTGAATAGTGTCACGCTTTTTAACGCCTACCGCAGAAGACTGATGCCGTAGCATGTGTATGCCTCGACGCGACGTTTGCCGGCCAGTTGTCCGCGCGCGTCACAAAACATCGTTTGTGGATCGTGAAACAGTTGTTTAATGATATGTTAATGCGTATGACAATTCGTGAAAAAAAATTCATACAATTGAATAAACATTGGGTGTGAAATTAATTTAATTTTGTGAATATAGTTAACGTAATTTGAGCGGAGACAGAATAATATCAAACGAAAAAATATCAGTTATAATATTAGTATTAAAGATTTGGATTAATTAATCGAAAGCTCAATTCATTGTTGAGTGAGTTTAAATGTTTATATAGTAATTTTCATTTATTTTACGAGATGAAAACAATTTTATCGACAAGAAAATATTGAAATTTAATGAAAAACACTGGCTGTGATTGAAAAAATAAAAAGAAGTCGGCGGTGGATTAATATGAAATGGATCTTATGTGAAGTGATCATAAAAGTGGGTGGGGAATTTTTTTTTCGTGCTAAATGTGTTATAAATGTTAAATGATATTAATAGCAGAATAGTATTTGTAGTTTGAATAAACACGTTGGTTTTATTTATGGAAACATCAGTGTCAAATAGTTTTTACTTATCTGATGAAACTTTTATGATTTTGTTTATAAAAGACTAAATATCGAACAACCATTTCACATGGAGGTAGAACGTATGTAAGATTATTGAAATTAACGGTCCAATTAAAAAATTTTCGATTGGTAACAACAAAATTGTGTCAAAAATGTTGCATTTAAATTGAGAAGAGAAAAAAATATGGGTCTAATTATAATCGCAGTCAAGTGAATACATAAAACAGTGAAAGTAATGGAATAATTTCATCACTGGACAATTTGTATGCAGAACAATTTGTAAACAAAAAGAAAACTAGAGTAAAAAAAATTGTGTGTAATTAAAAAAAAATTCTCATTTTATAAATAAAAGAAATATATTCGTGAGAACGCTGCGGAATTGTGTGGAGCAATCGAAACAACAGTATAAATTGTTTATAATTCTATGCCTTTCGGAAAGTGAGAATTCTCAATTAAAAATATTATTTATGATTGAAAAAAATAACAAACAAATCTGAATCAATTAATGAAATATAAATTCACAATAGAGTGAAAATGACAAAAGTAAAAATACCAACAAATAAATGGAATAATAAAATTCTACTGACTAAGAAATATCCAACAAAAATATCGTATGGAATTGAATAAAAGCAAAATCTGTCGTTGATTAATTAAAAATAAATTCGCGATAGAATTGAAACAACGAGTGAAACGTTTTAAATTATCAAAAGTATAAAACATGACTTAAAAAATTTACTGAAAATAATTGAAGTTACATCGCTTAAAACTTTGTAATTATTTTGAAATTCTCATTTGATCAATAGAATACAAAACAATAACAAAGTGAAAATAACGAGTCAAATGTAATAATAACAATAAAATATATACACATAGATATAAAATGTTTGTTCATCGTTATTCACAATATCCAGTGCGCTTTGTAAGACTGTAAGTGACAAGCTTTTAAGTCTACTTTATCGTGATACAGAAAGGTATATATAGAGAAGTGTATATCAGCAAAGAGGCTATCGAACAAAGAAGAAAAAAAACTTGTATTGAAATCATATAATCGTGAATTGGAAAAATAAACCATACTCAAGACGTTTTCCATCATTCATCACGTCTCAGTGCGTATAATTTATTGTTTATTCCCCAGTTTGTATAAATATTACTACTTTCATAATATCTACAAAGAATTCATAAATATTTTTATGATAATATCAATTACTCTAGTGAAAGATCCTTTTATTTGTCAGACTCAGAATTTCCTCTGTATACATTTGGAAATTTGGAAAATATCCCATTTGATTTTTTCACTTGTCGTTTATCAAAAGGATATCTTTATTCTTCATGTTAATGAACAAATTCTATAAAGTTGAAATCAATAAATAATTTTTTTCTTAACGTGGATGTAAAGATTGACAGTTAGATAATTTTAATAAATTCAGAATATATTATTGTAAATATTTAGAGTGATTAATTTATCAGTAGTAGAATGATTGGGTTAGATGTAAATAGATAATCGAGTGAGTGATTTTATTGTGATAAAGATATTCTTCTTTATGCAGATTGAATTATAATTCAATTTGTGATTTCCTGGAAAGAAGGAATCGATTTTGCAGCTTTTTTTAATCTTATGCACGTTCTGCAATAGTACGTTGAATGATTCCATGCCGTATCACAGAAATATGAGAATGAGGAAGTTATACAGTTGAAGGTGTAGAAGTTGAAAACTTTGATTACATAACTTGTGAGATTTCTCCAAGTACGGCGATTACGATCCCTTGAGAATTAAATGTTCGATTGGATTCAAACAAATTACATTCGCTTTGCATTTAAATTTCCAATAGTTCTTACTATAGTTGCAGCGATTCATCAGCAATTTCTAATATTACTTCAGTAGATGAAATTCAAAATGATTTCTGTAGATTATCAAAAAGTAATTTCTAACTACCTGACTCACGAATTCCGGAAAAAAGGTCTCATATTAGTGTATGTGAATAATTTCCGGAGAGGAAATTGAAGAAAAGTTCCTGCACGAAATAATAATTTTTTTCTCATTTCATTCTGGATCAATAATTAATTGAGAAATAATTCTTAAAATAATTTTATAAATTAGATATTGTGTAATTCATTTTCTGAAGTCTAATTTGAAATAATATTCTATTGAAAAATTTTGGGCAATTATGTAACCATTTTGCTTTCCCTTGCATTAGTCGAAAATAATAAATCGATAATAATAAATTGTCATGAAGTAAATGGCAGAAGAAAATGAATAGAATCTTTAGAACCAATTTATTCCCCATCATTATTACGGAATTTCACACAGAAGATTTTTCTCAGATTTAAAAATGGGACTTTCATTCTCAATGGCTCTGGCAACGATAATTGTCATTGCGCTATTACTTTGTAAAAAAGTCGTTACCCTTAAGAGTATTTTTTAACTGCATAAATGATTGAAGAAATTAAAATTATTCAATGGTGGATAACGTACAATTCATGGTTATATCAATAAAATATTACTGGAATTCCAATAATGATTTGAATTTTCTCTTCACAAGATAAATGGAAAAATATTTTGCGGCTTTCGCATCCCAGTTGAACTGTCAGTCTCTCTGCAAAGTAAAAAAATGAAAACATCTAAATATAAATAGAATAAATAAATGGGATAATTTCCCTTCGATATATCCATGAAAGAACTTTCTAATATCTGCACTTATTTTCCAAACACGATTTTTCAACGAGCATTCGCGTTCTTATGTCAGCTTAACACATTTTTTCCCAATTCGTCATTTTTCCCCTGGGGATTTCGATAGAGTCACATTCGTGTGAAACTGGATAAAAAACTTCTGTTCTCGGTGTTACCAACAATTTTTCACAGCGTTATCATATTAACGATGATGATAAATTTTTTTTATTTTTTTTCCATGGGTTTCACATAATGATTTATGACAGTGATAATATTCGACGTTTCTACTAATGCTTTTTTTCCTTTTTTTTTTCTGGTTCGAATACTTCATCAAACATTCGATCACTTGAACTCGGCATGGATATTTGATACATAATATTTGCACATAGATTACTCAATTTTCGCGGACTAATCAACTGATACTGCATATATACATATCATTTCTCTCTTGGTTTCATGGCGAAAATGGAATAGCAATCTGTGACAGGCCAATGGCAATTTGCATGCTGATTTTTGTATGAATTTTATGAGAAATGAAAAGAAAAATGGAAATGTCAAGTTTTATCGTATTCGTCTACTATTTTTGCATATTTACAATAGATTTTCTTTCTTCTTTCTGAATAAACTAACAAAGACAAACAATTCCTGTTTCATAAATACTTGTGATTATTAAAGTCATTATTTGCAGCTTTTGTATTTCCCCATTCTTAACATTATTCATTATTTTTTTGTTCCCTTTTGGAGCAATTTTCTTGTAAATAAGTGGAAACATTTTGTTGAAGAATTGTGTCATTTAAGTTATGGTCAAATCAGATTTTTTCTATCCTTTTTGAAAAGATGGGGCGGGAATAAATACAATTTCCTTCTGGCAATTTTCGGCGTGAAAATTTTCTTTGTCATTAATTTACCAATGACATTGTCGATATGATGTAGGAAAAAATGAAACATCAAACGCTGCTCATTATTTTTCTCTAATATAGTTTTAAGGGTCACATTTTTGAAGCCTCACAGCCTGTGTTTTCCTTTTGAACAATGTTGTAACACACTTTTTATGGTGCTTCGAATATTTATACACCACAAATTGGCCACACTACAGTAGCAAAGAGAGCCAAACTTGATGTTTAAGAATTTAATAAGATAATAACAGTCTCAAATAGTTAAAATTTTCATTGAGCATTCAAGTTGTGACATGATTTTATTTCTTATCATTATTTATGACTGACCCTTTGTTTATTTCTAAATTTATTTTTCCAAGTATCCTCTCATTCGTTCACATGTTAATATATGTGGAAATTGAACATGCCAGCATAAATCTCACGTTCTTTCCTCCATTTTTATTCCAATACACTCTAGAACATTGGATCATAAACTCTTATTTGTTTCCTTTCTTATCCATTACTTCATCCAAACTTCAATTTTACTTCTATTTTCCCTGTTCATTTTTTCATAAATTTGGAAAGATTGACTCAGGGATTATCGTAATTTTTTTGTGTTAATTTTTATAATTAGTATGAATTGACAGAGAGATCGATTTGTTCATCTTTTTATTTAATTTATACTTCATCAACTCTCTTGATTTCCCTAATCCATTTTTTACAGTTTATTTTATGTTCTTCATGTCTTCATGTTCTTCATTATTTCCAATTACGAGCGTATAAATATTCATTTATCTTTGCCATGTCTTACATTTGCGTTGTTTTATAGCGTATGCATCACGATGAAATTAGATTTAATGTGACATAAATAGACAAATTGAATATTGAATAATTTTATTGAGGAATTAGAATAATTCTGTCCCTGTATCACATCATGGAAAATTGATCAAACAAAAAATTGATGCACTGATGAAGAGCTTTTTCTAAGATCGTTATTGATATGTGACAAAACTTTCGAAAATACTTTCACAAGCTCACAATTTATTATCAATATGTTTGTTTTATCCTTTTATAGAAATTGAAATTCATCTATAGGAAATAAAGATTTACTAACAATCAGAGAATTTTATTCGAAATGAATTTCTTTTTGTTTATTTTTCACATTGGCATTGTGGTATTTTATGAATCAACATTTATTTATATAATATCACCGGATGTGATTAATACTGTTGTACACAGAAATTTTCAATTATTCTCTCTCATGATGAATCGACTTCCATCGTGTATGAAAATTATATCCCAGAAGGTTTTTGTAACGTTGCTGATGAAATTTTCAATTGTTTAATTGGTGTTTTGGCATTATATTGGATATTGCTAGTAGAATTCGATTAACATTTTTTTCAATTTTCCATAAACACATCTGTGCTTGATTTGAATAAGGAATATATTAAGGTGGAAACATAATATTGATGTAGCTACACAGCAACTTTGGGGCTAATTACATTTTTATTATAACACAAAAACAAACTGTGAATTATTCAATTATTCATCATTCGATATGCATCAACATACGCCCACTGTTGCCTTGATTGCACTAATGTACAATATCCTATCGTTGGCTCGCCATCGGACTGTATTAATTACGAATCCATTAATGTCACAGGGAGTTCAAAGTATAAAAATGGAATTTAATCCATGTGATGAAAGGGAGCAAAATTTTACAGAGAGGGAAATTGTGAAATTTGCTAGAGGGAAAACAATTTGGCAGAGTTTCAAAACATATTAAATTGCATCAATGAAAATATACATCAGCAAACAGAATAAATTAATGGACATATCAGTTGTGACATCAGTGTCACATTGGTTATACATCATTGTGACAAAAATCGACTATAAATAAAATGAGAAAGAAAATTTTTGTAAAAAACAAAACAATGACAAACATAAAGTTGTGATGTGATATTTTTTTCAATTTTATTTTGAGAAATGTGAAATCTAAAATGATGTAATGAATTATCGAATTTTTAATTAATAACTTGCTTGGCTTTCCCTCTATTTGTATTTTCATTTTGTGCTTTTCTGGGTCCTCCAACTTTTCTCTTTGTGCTCATCATTGGTTTTATTATTATTGTGAAAAAGATTTCTATCATGTCTAAAGACAGAGTAATTTATGAGGGAAGAGTATTCTTAGTCCAAAGATTATTTCTGTATGAAAAATAAAAATAAGTCATATTTTTAAATCATATTTAAATTTAAACTTTGTTCGAAATAGAAATATTTACGATTCAAAACTTAGGGAGAAGTTGGAAAATAATTACAAGATAGGAAGTATGTTAAGGAACTTTCTATTTTTTTATGAAGAGACAAAGTAAACACAGAATGAGAATTCACAAGTAAAAATAGATAACATAGATAAAATAAAATAGATAATTTTATTTCATTTATCATTGCTTAATAATATTATCTTATAATAGTATTTTATTTTCCAAAAAATTATTATCAAACTTAGAATATGGCCGAATCCAAGACGGAATAGAAGTTCTTCATAAATATATTCAAGTAGATAAATCACCTTTACTTACGAATCCATCACTTCAGTCTCAAACAACAGAAAAAAAACTATGGAAAAAGAACGATGGCGAATATGCAAAAGGAAATTTAATTTTTCCAATAATCCCAGTCGTAAAACTTTCGGAAAATTTCCAATTTTAATATCAATAAAATTCTAGTCAGTATTAGAATAAATTTGAATTCAGATCGAATAGAATTCGTTGAAACTCAATCAATCCACAAATTTTCAAGACACGATGTCAATCAATTGTAAAAACAAAGTTTCGAGCAAATTATATTTAAAGTTTTTTAGTTGGTGGCTCTATCGATTTCACGCGGTTGTCTGCTTTACAACTCTCATGTTCTCAAACTTTTTTCACACAACTCTTTCACGTACTAACTCACAAAGAATCATAGAGTAAAAAGAACCAGCAGGCATTTGTGCAGTGAGCAACTGTTTGTGAACCAATTTGGATTTTCTGGAAACTATCAAACGAGTTTATTTTTGTTACTTCAACATCTGTCTCAGTGAGCAATTTCTAAATACTCAAATATCTCACGACATAACTTGATAGATCTGATTCATCATATGGTGCTTGCATATATACAACATGATTAGATGGTAGAGTACCTCAGATAATATAATACGACTGTACGTATTTGCCCATTGCCGTCTCTCACTTAACTCGATAATTTCGCGCTTGACGATTCTGTCCCTTGATATGCAGAAGTTAAGCTACTGGTATGTATAGTTAGCGGTGTAGCATCACGCATCGATGATCTGTTTGACTGTAGATAGAACGTTCCATCAACAAGGACCAAGTTAATTTGTAAATAAGTCATTGACAGTGTTCGCAATTAAATTTTTTAATTATACAAAGAAAAAAAGCAACAAATTCTTTTCTATTTTCTTGCAAACCTTGCAATATTTATTTTAACAATGTATTATATTATTATTATTGTTATTGTTATTGTTATTATTATAATTGCAGGCGCCAGTTATATTAAATTACTTTTTCATTCGTAAAGTTTGAAGAATTGTTTTTGCAAAGTTGCACAATTATTTTGATAATTTTATCCATAGATGTTTTAAAAGTATATTTTTCTGATATTTTTGTTACTTTTCTAGTGTATTTAGATAGAGATGAACATTGTTGGACGTTGATTAAAATAGTGAAGGAGAAAGTGAAACAAAAGAATAGCTGAAAAGACTGGATGAATTGTGATGAAATATTACTTTTTCCAGAAATGTTTGTCATGCGTAAACTATGAACATTGGACGCAAATTGTCAGGGAGTTTTCGGTGGGGAATTTCATTTTCCACAAAATTGTTTATATTCAATTTTGTTCTAACTTGCATTGTTTCGGTGGTATTTTACGTGTAAGGTCAAGGTGTTTGAGTTTGAAATATGTTATTCGACGTTGAAAGGTAGTGCTACCATGCAACAATGCGTTTTATGGGTGAATGAGCAGGTACGAATTGTATGAGTGAATAGGAATACTTCATTAATAATAGACAAAACTTACGAATGAACAAACATTTCCAATTTTCATCTCAATAGAAACATTTTAAGGCAATATCAAGTTTTCCTACGTCATGAACGTATTGATTTTCATGATAAATATAAACAAACGTCAACATAACCATGATGAGATCTTTTGTGTAACAATAATGATAAGCAACATCAATACAAAATTCTTTCCAACATTTTTATCATCATCGCCATTATTTATTCTTATTTTTTTCTCCTTAGCCTCCACCAATATTTCATTCCATAAACCGTTCAGGTCTCGCTTGACACTTGGAAATGAAATGCGATAATGTCTATTTTATGCACAATCATTAGCTTTTATTTCCATCGAAATATTTCCCTCTAACATGAGAGCATACACGGTCGGTGGCTGTCCAATGAAAATTATGGGGTCATATATCCATCATCACTTTGATAATTTATAGTGGTCACGTAATTTCACTCTCAGAGTTCGTGGTTTATATATAAACTCGGTAGTAAATTCGTCTTCCTCTTTTGCATTTATTTATCACTCGTACTTTCTCTCTTGTCACCATTGCTATATAACCAGTGATTAAATTTCCAAAGTAACTTGTCCTAAATAATTAATGACTGCATCATATATACAACATTAATGTTGAGTTATCAAATTTCTGTGCAGTTGCATTGTCTAACAATAAGACTATTTTCACAAAAGTTACAATGAATTCTTTGTTGGAATTTGATTTATACTATGAAATAATCTTAAGGTTAATTTGAAGGTGAAGAATCAGAGCTTGGTGTATCAACCTCCTGATCTTTCGTTGGATTGCACAAGTCTGTATGTCAGACTGAAAATATTATGAGGGTGCATTGAGATAGCTTCAGTGTAAATCCATGTACCAACGACATTGAACAAAGTTTAGTTGCCCGCAGCGTAACTTGGTTTAGAATTCAAAATTTATCTTCGGGATCATCTACTTGTTATCGCGTGTTTTATGAACGTGTAACAACTCTCTTGTGTGGAAATTTATTGGACTATTTTGAACGTTGATCATACTTGTATGAAGACATGATTGAAGTAGCCCAGAGTTCTATAGTGGAGTTTCATCTTAGTTCGAGTTGGATTTTAATTTTGTCTTCTTGTTTTGTATGATGAAACATATTGGATGATGTTGGTTGAACATCGTTCTATCCTAACTTGATAAGGTAAATGGCAGTTGTTAAAACATAAAAATAAATTGGATGTCTGTTTTATTGTATTTATTCATTTTATACTCAGTGATTTTTTATTCATGGATTTTTTATAATATTTAATCATCAAATCGCCATTGAAATTTTTTTTTCGGATTTAACAACAACCCCAGTTTATTACGTGTTGTTCCAGTTCATGGGATTAATGATTAAATTATCATGCAATTTCGTATCGTATTTCAACATTGATATTGTTTGCTGATATATGGGAACAATTTATGCATCAGTTTATGAACGATAGTTAATTAACAGAACTGATTAAATCATGAGGATTATTTTAATTGAAAACAATGAAGTTTGCATGAGAATTATTTTATCGTAAGCGTCAGTTGTTAGTTGGTTGTAGTGCAGATGGAAGATTGCCCGAGGCAACTTCCACATTTAAAGAAGAACATGAAGGATATAAAATGCTTGTTCTTTTTTTTACGGCTAAGTCGGACAAATTGGACCTCTTGGAGATGAGATGCAATTCAGCGAAATAATTTTTCTTCTTGGCTGTGAGATTAATATAAATTCACAATTACAGTTTTGGACAAAAGTATAAACCACTTTATATTCGCCTACTGTTTCTTGTTAGAGGTAGGAAATGTTTTACGTGCCAGATTTTTCATAATTGCCTTAAAAAAGTTTTGTCTTGTTCAATTTTACTGTTGACGATGCTATCTTGGCTTTGGTTCAAAGTTTATGTGATATCTTATTGTACTTTTCAGAATATGAATATTTTATGGGGGTGCTTGATACTTTTGGTCGCAGCTGTATACTCAGAATGAAATCAATTTTTTTGGGATTGTCGTAACAGTCACCATACTAAAATGCGAAATTATTCAAAATAGTGTAAATGCGGTGTTAGTTGAAGCGAATTGGTTATCATTGTAAATATGTCACCGTTGACTTTATAAAGCTCGTCATTTCTAATAAGCTTTTATTATTAGTGAAGCTGCTGAAGAATCAAATAGTGAACCATCTGTAATTATTTTTCGACACTTTCAATTTTATTAGATACATTGAGATGTCCCAGTTTTGAATTTGTTTGACAATAAAAATTCCAATGCGTTAGCTTCTGAACTAATTTTCATTCCCAGAAGAGGCATAATTTTCAAAATAGGAACGAAGCTTTTATTAAATATGAAAACTGCAATAAAAGTTGAAATTTCTATTATGCGTAAAAGTCCAAATTAATGAATTCAGGGACTCATTATTATTTTGGATCTCTGAACCTAAACTCTGAAGTAATTTCTCTGACGATAGTCTTGAACCCATTCTTTTTTGAACATGTTCCACGCACTCTTTTTTTTTCAACAACTGGGTCACCATCATAAGGATCTATGTCAAGTAGACCCTTGGAAGTCTTAGTATCACCATCCCCGATATATTTGACATATTTTACCCGGTGTTTTTGAACTGATCTACTAAACATTTCGACAATAGCATCAATTTCTATTTTGTCTACACTTCCTTTATGATTTATCGTACACGATTCTTCATGGTATTTATACCAAGCATCAGACGCAGCAGTATCAGAATTTTTCCAAACATTACAGCCTTCACAAAAGCTAGATTTGACAACTGTATTTACAATTTTTTTGGAATTTTCAGCCACGAGTGTGGTAACTCCAAATAGAGAATTGAAACCTCTTTTTTCCAGGTCTCATCTCCAGAAACTGTGAAATTAGTCGAATTAGCATTCGGATCAGAAGCTAAAATTAAATTTTTCTCTTCATCAACAGCTTTGGAAATAATCAAGTCATAAACTGCAGATGCGGCTGCATACACGTTTTCAAGACAACTGTAGTATGTGCCGATGGATATTTTAACAAATCCCTTCAAGGACATATTCTTGAAAGGTTAAGCTTTGGAAATATAAAAAAAAATTAATTCTTCCAAATTTCTACACTAGAATACCCCTTAAGTTATCTTTCATGGGAATCTTCAATTTTTTGCTCTTCCTAGATTAATTATTTTTATAAACTAGAAAAAATAAGAACACAATAAAGTGAACTTTTCTTTAATAGAGTCCAAAAAATGTTACCTATTACAAATGCTTCATGGGATATTCTTTATCGATCACAAGAATTCAGAGTAAAATATTGTAAATTTAATTTTATAAAATTCTAGCATAGCAATTCTTCATATCTAATGCAACCTTGATACCAATCAAAATCCTTGTTCAATGAGTGAATACGAATAATATCTCATCAAAAATTACTCCTAAAGATTCATGGATGTTAAAATAAATTGCACATCAGTTAAATGAGATATACAAACGGAATTTGGTTGAACATAATTTTCAATGGGCAAATTTTGATTAATTGCATCGTAAGTTGAATTTGAAGCCAATAACAGATATGAGATATGAAATATAAACATCTGCTGATATGAAAATTTTTTCAGGATAATAACAATGTAGGATTATAATTAAATTTCTCAGATGTGTGTCAACTCCAGATATCCACTTTTAATCTATTTTTTTTATAATGATATACATGAAAGAATATTCTCAACTTCCGGTTGGGTTATTACACAATAATCCACTGAATGAAAGATAAAAAAAATTGTACGTGACATTCCGAAATAGGTCATTTAATGTCACCAAACTCTAAAACAGAGCGAGTGAAAGAATTCAATATGGGCCATAGGTTATGCTGTGAAACCACTTCCACACGTATACTTGACTACACTAGTTTTTTTTGCGCTGAATCTACTGAGAGAAATCGAAAAATACTTCAGCAGCTGATGAAATTCGAACCCTTGGCGTGGTGATTATAAAACAAAGTACCTTAATACACCACATTCAATAATGAAGCAAAATGAATCGATTTTTCAATTGATACCACATCATACTGATTCAATGATCTGATAATTGTCTGTTGAAGAAAATTTGCATTGATCGGACGATACATTTGGAGGAGGAATGGGAAAGTGTACGGAGCAAACGAGGTAAATTGTGCAAAACCACATTAAACACCAGATATTATAATCGATTCGAATTCGGATTTATTTTACATAGATGATATGAAATGTTTGCGTATTGATGTTCATGGCGACATAAAGAATGAATTCGTGATATTCGTAGTTGATATTTACAAATCAGCGAAGAATTAAAAATAGTTCAATATTTTTCACGATTTAAACTCCGAGTCAACCTAACACTCCAGGTAAAATGATTTTGGTTTTTAGTTAATAATAAATCCAACGATTATCTGACTTCAAGTTTAGTTGGAAGGCAGTTATAAATTGTTTATAACAGTGTACAAGAGATTCGAAAAAAGGTTAACATGGTCGAATATCCTGAATTTAACATTAAGAATATCTTTCACTATTTTCCAAACCAACTTAGTTTGTTATAGTTCTCACATTGCTTATTTCGACAGATCTGGAATGAAATTAGAACAAACACATTGACAATATGGCAAAACATTTCGTCTCTGTCGGCGATAAATGAAGATAATAAAATCAAGTTACTATTTTCAAACTTTTGTACTCACTTTCTTCTTTCTTTTTGGGCCGCAAGGAGTCCTGTCTATAGGCAATGCGGTTTCAACATAAGTTCCTGTCGCCGTATCTGTACATGGAATAGGCTGTCGACATTCCCCTTCCGCTATATTTTCATCTGACTGTGGAGTATAAATGTTCAATGGTGAGAGCAATTCTACTTGAATGTGATTATTCCATGATTCGACAATCGTAAAAAAAAAAAAAAAAGTATCTAGAAAGATAGCATACCTTGTGGACAGCTTCATAACCATAGCAGCCACATTGAGCTGCAGGTGAGAGTGACTCTTTGAGTGCCGGGTAATCCAACGACCATGGATAAATCAGCATATTACATCGGGTTTTAGCTGTTCTGTAAAGTTACATATTCAAATACTCTAAGCAACTGAATGAACTATGAAATGAAAAATAATGGTGTACTTGAAATAAGTTTCAATGTCATGCACAAATTGTGAGCTCCATGCTGGGCCGACAGTTTTTTCATCAGATTTGGTGTCCATCGAGGAACCTGAATCGGCTCCACCATCGTTTTTGACCTTGAAACTGTGAAAATATCCACATTAGGTTTATTGATAGAGATTCTTTCAATCAAAAATTCCTTACGCTCGCGCTATCTCCTGTGCAATGGTCCGCAAATGGCTCCATGTTGCGGAAACCTGATTAATCAAGACAAGTCGCGGCTTTTTATTATGGTCAGATGAGAACATGTAGTCGTTTGCATCTGACGGATGAGCTGGCCCTGCAGTGATTGTTTCATCGTTTTGCCCTTCCAAAGGTGATCTGACAATTGTAAATCTACTGATTAAATGAATGTTGTAAAGATACAGCTGAGTAAATTGAGCAAAAATAAACTTTATGTTGTGAGATATTGAATTATATCATAAGAATGTTGGGGAAAATATTTCTCCCACTGCCAGAAATATTCACTTATTTTTGAAGTTGTATCAGCGTCAACGTATGTCGGTGTAGTATCAGGTCGTTTCGACGAAACAGTTGTCGCTTTTGGCTCAAAAGTCCATTGGTACATTATCTGAATCAGTAAACACCATGCATTATGAAAATGTTGAATGGCTCATAAACATTAGTGTTGTATGATTTCAATGCAAGTATCAGAAATAACATAATCCATACGTCTTCTATAACGATTGCAGCAATGTTCATTTGAATATCTGGCCATGTTAGCAAACGGAATGCCAAATCGGCAACGTTGAAAATAGTCAACACATGACGGACAGTTGCAGCATAAATCGATAAACCGTTGCTCACCTTGGAACCCCTTTACAAAATGTATATTAATGAATCTATAAAATGCTAGCAGTGGGAATTGAAAATGATTGCACCTAATTGATTATTCAGTCAAGGGGACAATATTGGTATATTTTGAATTGAGGAATTAGATTTCTAAGTTAAAGTGCAATTTGGGTGTATTTCCAATTCCAACATGGTGAGTGTAAATTAGGATATACTCAATGGCCCAGAATGTTTTGCGATTTATTGCGACGAGCATCTTAGGATAAAAGGTTTTCGGTGGACTCCGTTTTGCTCGAGTTAATGTTGTGTTATCAGTTGATCGTATAGACCTGGACTCTGTAGTGGTTTCTGGTCGCTTTATTGCATATAAGTGGGTGTGATCAAGTTTCTGTACTTGAACTTTTTCATTGATTTGAAACCGGCTGATGAAGAATGTTGTGCCAAGAACACAGTCCTAGAAAAATATGTTCATCTTCATTCATGTTACAATTTGATTGTTTAATATTTTTGCTGTTTATTATTCTGTTTTGCACGTACTATTTCACGCTTTTTGTGGTAGTACACGAGCGCGGATTTTGAACGCATGTCATGGAAAAAAGAAAATTTTCCGATTTTATCCATTATCTATTGAAAAATAATGCAAAATTTGAAAAATTAACATTTCTTTTCGACGATTCTGTCAATTATTCAGAGATCGTTTAGATTTACCTTCAATTTCTTGAATTCTTTGCCAGGTTTATCTGTTGTTATCTAGAGTCAAAGTTTCGAGTTTTTTCGGTACTGCAAAAATCAAATTTCACCAACAATCATCCAATTATTATTGGAGAAAATTCACCACAGCTTTTGTGACAAAAATTCTTTTCTGTGCTTAAGGGGACCCGGTGGTCTAGCGGCCTAAATTTTAAACTATTTTAAAAATTTTTTTTCTATATGAAGGTAATGACTAATGCTGTTGAATTTTTTCATACTCATTTTATCACTTATTAACTACACAACAATGAAAATTAAAACAAACAAAAATTTTTTTTCAAATTATAAAAATGGTGCTGAAGTTTCCTTTTTAAAAAAAATAGAATTGACTGATGAATGGTGACTTATCTCTCCCTCTGATCTGAAATAAAAAAAATTGATGAATTTTTAACTAGTATAAGTATAGCTATCGTAGGTACTACAATACAAGAAAAAAAAAATTTGACAAAATGGCGCGTAGTTAAAAGTAAGAGCTTGAAAACGACCAGTTTTTTCGAATGTTTTGTTGATAAAAAAAATATAAATATTTTACGGAATCTACTTGTTTTTGTACCAACGAGAGCTAGAACTTTACAGAATAACATATTAAAATGTCAGCCCAATCGGCCGAGTAGTTTTTTTTTTGACCCCCACGAGACGAAAAAAAGTAGTTTTGAGATAAACACGTTTAAAGCTTCAAGCAAGTATATTCTCAAGAAATTGGATTGAAATATGCACTTACAATTAATCGGCGATCCCAGCACCATAAAGAATTCCCTCCGTCTTCTCAAAATCTTCACTTTCTCTACTTTTTTGCACTTCGATTTTTCGAAAATTCGAGACCACCGGGTCCCCTTAAGGGGTAGGGGGGGGGGGGGGGGTAAGGTCTAGTAATGATTTTTTTATTATCTCAACTGAATGCATAATATCTCAAGAATATTGTGTCAAGATTTCAAGTCAATTGGCGCAAAATTGGCGAAGTTATGAGTATTTCTCTACTTGTCGGATTCTTATACCTACCCGACCCGAGCGCGCTATTATTACCTGGCAGATATTTCGCTCTCTATA
>JAPYZH010000378.1:0-69476 GCA_030523085.1 Meteorus colon
CCCCCAAGTTCTTCTCATATATATTTTGGTCGTGCACATTCTTTTAGTATTTCCATATTTCACTAGCTCTCTAGTTTATCATTTTCTCCAACCTCGTATTCTTCCTCATGTTAAAATCACAACACACTCAACCACTGATTTTTCGCTGTTTCTTTCATCGTTTTGTGTCTATTAAATGAAACTTAAAACGAGTTTGAGTTCAAGTCTCTTTGTTTCAATTATTGAATATATATATTATCCATTGTTTTATGTTTTTTTTTAACTTTCACCAGACTCTAATGCAGTCCCGATTGTTGGCAACAATTTTCTAAATTGATTTTTATATTTGAATGTGAAATATTTATTCCAAGGGGATGAATAAAATATAGGAGAAAAGAAAGAAAGTATATTAATAAAACAATGAGACGACTTCAATGAAATAATATCGAATTATTCACGCTTTTCTATTTTAATGATATTACCAATTAAATTGAACAATGAATTCTCCTTTCATTGCCCAATAGTCCACAATTTATCTTACATTACTCCATCTCCTTTTCATCCACCCTTCAAAAATTATTATTTAATTTTTCTTCCCACCGTAACCTCCAACTTCCCCATAATTTCCCGAAAATTTCACGAAACGAACATAATATATCTTCGAATCATTGTTTTGTTGTAAAAAAAATTCAGTATGAAATTTTGAACCAATATACAATACTAGTAATGATAATAATAAATAATATTTATAATCGGAAATGAAAACTTCCATTCGTTCAAACAATCGTCGCGAGTGACATATCGACAATTCAAAAGTAGAAAAGGAAAAAAAAAAAGAATTCATACAATCTTTGACTTTGTGTGTTTTTGCAATATTAATACAGCTTTCTTCTGTCCATTATAGAAAAAAAAACTTCTTCATTGCGTCAAAAGGACAGAAAAAAAGAAAATTATGTCATTTAAAATTACTCTAGGTAAAGTATTTTACTTTTTGTTTGTTTTTTTAGTTTCGTTTTGCACATAAACCACAGGATATCATTTAAATTCGTTGAAATCAGATAGACTTTTGACACACACACATACACACACGCGCACACACACACAACATTTATACAGACGAATTGAATTTAATACGCGCCGTGTTGCAATTTTTTTTTTTCCTTTTGTTCTTATATTATTCATATAATCGTTCGAATTTTTATAACTTTTCAAGCATAATTGATTTGTGTGTTGTTTCTTCATTTTTAACGTGACGGCGAAACGAAGATGAGCTTGTTTTAATTTCTTTCATTCCTTTCTCATAACCGTATGGTGTTAACAAACAACCATAATTATTTATATATATTTGCATCCTTCATATATGTAATTGTGTGAACGAGTCGCATTTTGAAGATTAAAAAATGGTTAGCGAATCCCCCAGTGACGTGACGGTGGCAACGGGGGTGCCGACAGCAGGCATCATGTCACTTCCATCGCGAGTGAATTCGTTTTATTTGCCCGCACTAGTTGCTGCTGCTGTGGTTTACTCTCGCACGGCGATCCCTCAACCCCATCGACCTCCATCTCACTAAAATTATTCCGATGTGATTATGGATCGAAAACAAATATTCAAATTATGAGATAAAATGTTATTACAAGAACATATGAAGATAAAAAAAAAGAAGCATTGATGGGGCGTTGGAACAAAATAAATAACTAATAATTATTTCTCACCTATTACTATTAAGCGTAATTTCCCCGGACGTTGCCATCTGTTGCTGTTGCTGTGTTTGCAATTGTTGCGGTTGTGCTTGCATTTGTTGTTGTTGATGTTGCTGTTGTTGTCTCGCAATGCTTGCGAGTTTACTTTGCGCAATTAGACCGGGCAGCAGACTTGTAGAGTGCTTTTGCGGCAATATTATCGTCGATTGACTATTAGCCAAATGTCCAGTGCCAGTGCTATTTTGTATCACTGGATTATTACCAACAACAAGACTATTTGTGTGAATATGGGTGGACGGACCATTTTGATGGCCATTACCAAAGTTCGTCACACCAGTAACGCGCACATTGCTTGTTGCACTTCTGCTCGTTGGACTAGTCAATGATTTAGATAATATTGACGCGGCTGAACCACTACCACCAACACCACCACTGCTATTCATGAATAGTCTTTGTTGATTATGATGATGTTGATGAAAATTTTGTTGATTATTCAATTGTTTCATAGGACTATTAACTCCACTAATATCCACACTTTGATTGCTTGATGTTGTTGATGTTTGTGATGATGATGGAAGGATTATTGTTGATGAGGATGACGATAATGTTGATAAGGAAGATGACGAATTGCTTAAGGTTGATAATGACGAATTATTTACACTTTTACCACCACCACTACCACCACCACCACCGCCACTATTACCACTACCAACAACACCACTACACTGATTGCGACATGAGAACACATGGCTACTTATTGGGGTAACTTGGAAGCGCGAACTGCCTAATATTGTTGTTGCTGCTGTGGTTATTGGTGTTGTTGTTATAGCATCATCGGTTATTGACGTTAAACCGAGATCAAAGTCATTTAATGTATCAACGGAAAAATAATCCGAGATATTGAATTCCGAGGTAAATGGCGCTTCATCACCAAGTCGATCTGGCTCAATGTCAACGCACAATGACGTGGCTTCTGACGGAAATGGATAGGGCATTGGTTGAGTACGTGTAGTCGATATTGAGTCTATTAATTCTGTTTCAGAATCATCACTGCTGCTACTGTTACTCATGCCCCAGCCACAATTACTAGTGCCATCGTCATTGGCTGCGTGTTCTGAGACCGGTGGTGTCTTTGGTCGGAAGTGTAACCTGTTGAATAGTTAATTTCATTTTTTAGAACAGTTATATAATTTTTTTTGTTTAGTTGTTGACGGTATTTTTGGTTTACGTACCATTCTTTTTTGACGGTGGTGTTTGCAGTGGTGGTGGTGGCTGTTGCCGTTGGATCATTTTGTTCTGGTTGTGACTCGTGTATTGTGAAATCCAGCGACGACCAAATGTCATCCATACTGCTTGGACAACGATCCAATATCACTCTATAAAACAGAAATGAACAGAATAAATAGACATGAATTGGAATAAGTTGGCGCTGTCAGTAACTCTTTCGATCAAATGAAAACTCACCTGCCACCACGACCAAGTCTCCGTCGTGCAAGACCAATACATCTTGGCGTAGGTTTACTAATGCTCGTTAACGCGAACCTATATCTTTTGTCGGCAATACCACCTTCATCTCTTTCACACCATGGCCAATTACCAAATCCACCTGATACAGGTGGTAGATAATTGCAATAACGATTTCGCCTAAACGCAAATGGACCTTCGTCGGCAGTGTCCTCTTCATCACGTTCTGCAGCCATTGACATTTGGGTATGTGGAAATGGATTATCGTCGTCTGAACTGACCAGCGGGTCCAGCCCACTTCCAATAACTCCAGAACGTGCACTTCTACTTCCACCACCTGTTGCTGTTCCACTACGCAAACCACTTTCATCCAATCCACTGGAACGTCCATCCAATTTGTGTTTTCGCTTTTTGTACTGTCTTTTTTCTTTTCTTGGCAAAACATCCTCCTATATTACAATTAAAACAAAATAAATAACACAGTCACATCTATTCATTTCCGACACCTTCTTAATGAGGTAGCTGAATATTCTATAAATCATCTCAGCTTTCACCTTTGACGAAACTTTGTTTGCCCAATTTTGATGAACACCAAATTGATTTGTGAATAAAGGTGCAAATGCTGGACGAGTTGTTTTCAATGCTGAGACTTCGGAGAGTATTTGGCCACTGAAATCTTCCGCTTGATATCTGAAATTCATTCATATAATTACATTGACGTCGATGAATTGAATATGGGGAAACGATAAAATATTTTCAAAGTATCAGAATATTTTGCTCGTAAAAATGAAGATAAGACCAACCTCTTCTCGTACACCTCAATGGTCAGATGAAGATGCTCCCGTTTCGTTTTCTCACGTCGTTTAACCAATTCTAATAGCGTCACTGCTCTACTGAGATCCCTCCGTAATTTTAACATCTTTTCATAACTTGTTTCATCGTTTTTACGATTTTTTCGTGTTTGCATTTTCTCTGTTATTCGTCTAAATGCAAGGTAGGGATCACCAGCAGCTGAGCCACCACGATGATCAGTCTTCACGGTGGCTTGTAGTGGAAGTTTCTATTTGTAAAATACATATTGATTCAATTCATCCAACCAATTAATAAACTTGTGTATTAAATTCATTAGAAATGAAAGAACTCACTAATCTTAAACGTTTGTTGAGCCAAAAATCATAAACCGCAATGATTAAATCATCATCTTCTTTTAATAAAGCTTTTGCTTCGTTTATAGTAGTGACTGTTTGGCCACAACTTTTTTCCAGTCTATCCATCATCTCCTCGAATTGTAATGGTGTCAGGTCCATTTTTCTACTTTGAATTCCAACAAATTTTTCATCATCGGAATCCATATCGTAATCAGGAATATCCTGTTCCATTGCAAATGCTGTGAATGGATTGATATCATTAGATTAAAACCAGATGTTTTCAGTACAATTAATACATTAATAATTCTTTTACACTACAAAATAATCTGTAGACGTCGTGTATTTCGTTCACTTACGTTGCATGTGGATTAGTTGTCGAGGTAACTTGTAATCGGCAGGATAAATCTTGTCGTAAGCCTCTACATCCGTCAAATCTGTCACCTCGGGAGTAGGAATGATTAAACCCGCGCATATTGCCCTTTGAAGATGGTGTTCCTGTATAATTAAAAATTAAAAAATACATTTAGTCTTCAATATAAAACTACAACCAATAGAGAATACAAATTGAAATAGAAATTAATTTGAAATGTGTTATCATTGATAAGAGAAACATTCAATGTTTTTATGGAGTGTTTAGCCATAAACAAAAGAGTAAATTTAACATTGACAATATTTCAATGATTAACAGACAGAAAACGGATGATTAATTGTTACGGAATTCCTGATAATCAGCTTAGGAATTTCATTTCAACGATATGAATAAAAAGACTCGACGATTCATTCAGTCTTTTCAGTGCACAGAAAGTTCAGAATAATAAGCATTAACAGATGAGGCGAATGAACATGTCTCGTTGCTTTAAGATCAACTGAGTATCAATTCGAATTTCTAACTGAATAGAAAAATATACGGAACAAAGCTAACAATTGTCATTAAACAAGTAAACAAAACATTGACAGTCTTTTCCTTCATCTCGAACCATAACCTCAAACCATTATCCTCAACAAAACAATAAATGAAACAAAAATTGTAGCCTAATTTCTGCAATAACATAGAATAACAATCGAAAGTAATTTTTCAACAAATATAAGTAACAGGCCCAGCAATTTTCTGAAAATCTTTTATCATAACCCTAAAACATTACTCTATAATAAAAGAAAACATCATTTATCATAACTGACACAATAACAAAAACAACAATAGGCAAATTGTCTCTAAACAAACTAATTGAAAACACCGGTAATTCCCCTAACCATAACCTCAAAATAATCGCCAAATTATCTCATTTCCCCGCGAAAAACCGCAACATCCTTAATAACCAACCTCAACCTAAATAACAACCCTAAAATAAAATGTCTAAATAACTCAAATAACCAAAAAATTATTATCATAAACAAAAATAATAAAAAAAAGGCGCGTGTCTGCCATCTGTCGGTTGTTTACAATATCATGGTCAGCCACGTTCAAAATGGCGGACTATGGAAAACATGCTGTAGCTTTCAACTTGTGTTCCAACAAAATTAACATTACTCACACATTCCTCCTCCTTCGTCATTCCACTTGGCATTTGTGGTACGGCACGATTTATCGCCGAATAATCCGGCAAGTCTGGTAGCTCCTCCGCCATAAATATTGGCATTGGTTTTGACGCGTCCAGGGCCCTCGCCCTGAACGACAGCTTGCTCATCCTGAATGCGTGCTGTGAGCGTAATGTGCAAACGGACTAGTTATGCCAGCCAAACTCAAAAACACACGCCTCGACGCCCGCGCTACCACTCTCTCAATAGTAAACCCGTCCACCGTGTTTGTAATCTCTCAATACTCAGTTCCTGTATATATATATATGTGTATATATATTTGCAGCCCCTTGGCGCGCTCGTGCTATCTCTCTCACTCTTTTATTAACCACACAGAGGGCCCTCTATCTTACTTTCTCTTTCTTTCGTTCTCTGTTTGTCTCGTGGTTGCAGTGTGTCTCTCGTCTCTCTTCTTGTGTTGGTAGTAGTATATGGATGTGTGCGCGAATGTGCCAGGGGGGTGCCCGGGGCGTGCTTGGCCCTCTTGTTCCTCTTCCGGGGCCCGTCTTGAGGCACCACCTCAAGGCCTCAACACCCGCCGCGATGAGTGCTCAGGGCCTCATCGTTTATCTGCCATTGCAGCTAAACACCCTCACTCATTCACCAAACAAGATATATCACTGCGAATACATGTTTGCGTGACACGGTCCCTGGTCAAAGCCATCATGGCCGACGCACAGCCATTTAACCCACGATGAACAAGTCAGCTAACCAAGATTGGCGTGTTTGATTGAGTGGTGGTGTATGCAAGCTCATCAGGGAGAATGAAAGGTTTTTAAAAATACAATAGAGCGCCATCAGCTTGCGGTGGTTGACTTTGGTAATAGTTTTATGTGGAGAGACCTGTGTACGACTCAGATGTGGAGGGCCAATCAGAAAAGGAAATTGCGCAGAGCGCAGTAACGGGATTGGTTAGCAAGGAACACAGCAACGCCTTATTTGAGAGTCACAAAAAACAAAAGTTGGTGTAGATAGAGCGGGTTTTTTCAACTCCACCGTTACTTTAGAACATTTGATACAATTTTGGCGCGAATTTTTTCATATTGCATATAAAAGGAGTTCAGCTGGCCCGGGACACATACTGAACTTTGGCTCAATGTCCGTAACACCTGCCAATTGGTAATCTACCTGACAGTTTAACAACTCTTGAGCTTAAATTGATCAATCATGTGTACTATGTATGAAAAGAACAGAAATATGGTAGATCGAATTTTTTTATGTATTCATAAATTTAATAATAATATTTTATATAAGAATTATGACAAGTTTATAGTATCCTTTTTTGTTAATGTATCAAAAGTTTTTCTGTTAGTGTTATTCTCATTCGTAAGTGACCATATTATTATTCAATGAGTTGGAAATGATATTGGCGTTGGTCTTTACTCATTCACTTGAACGTTGATGTAAATGTTGCAATAAATAAATTTCTCCTTATTGCTTTATCTTTTTTGATCCTGCATCGTGGAACACATTTTTATAATTCGACCATGTGATTTTATGTCCAAGAACCACCACTTCTATTGTTGTCGTTATAAATGCATTTACGCATCATACACAAACTTTATAAATATCAAATGGTGGAAGGAAAACACAAGAATATCTGAATCTTTTTATTGAGATTCAGGGCTGGACTGAGTTGTTGGTTTCAAGCCACGAATGCTCAAGTCATAAACAACCTCTTCGATTTTTTTCACGTCATATTTCAATGCATCAAATCGTTTACGTAAATTATCATTTTTAAGATTTAACAAACGAAATCCGGCGTTTAGCTCATTCACAAAACGTGCAATTTCAATTGGTCGATTGTAATCACCGGATGTGACACTATTAACAGCAAAGCGGCTCAATTCTGCTGATAATTCAAGTAAACCCATCAAAAACTCTTCGACATCGAGATGGAAACCTTCTTGACGAGTGTTTTTCACTGCAAGCAAGAATACAAATTGAATAATCAAAAGAACAAATAATTCTTCATACCATATTTATGAAATTGGTGAAGAAAATATTACCTCCAAGAAATTCTGCAACAGTTTCTTTCGTCACAAGAACTTTCACCTCAAGATATACAATCAAAGAAGCAAGGAAACACAATCTTTGTGTCACATACCGCCATTGATCATGGAATCTATAATATTGATCTTTCGGCACTACTCCAGCTAGCTCAGCATAATGTTCACGAACACTTTTAAAATGTTCCCTTGCTTGTGCACAATATTGAGAAACAACTGCAAAAATCAATTAATACAATCAACAAAGTTCTCATTTTATACGAAAAATTCTTCATTTTATATTCTCGGAAAAATAATATTATTCTTTGGTTTACTTATGTTTTCCTCCATTGAATTCTCATTGTGTATATTTTGAAGAATCATCAAAATATCACGGGCACTCTTCTCAATTTTTCTTACAATTACACGAATCTCCTTAATAAGGAAAAATTCGTTATAAGACAAATGTTCATTTCATTATTTAAATTATAAGAGAAAATTTAATCATGCTCTTGTTTACATTGTTTTGTCAACAAACATTAACCTCAAAATAATTCACAGTGTAAAACCAATAAATTACCATGCAGTCATAAATTTTCATTGTCATATGTATTATTGTATCTCACCTCGCGTGTTTCTTGTTCATTATTTAAATAATCCTGAAAAGAACTGAATATTTTGGTTACTTCAGCCATTGTTGTAAACAAATTTTAATATAATAATGAACTTCCAAAATTCTCAGTAACAGTATGCATTCGTTTTTATATTATCGCAAGATAACAAAGAATTTAAGTTCTATTTACAATGTTTTTATTTCTATCGAGTCGAATCGTTTCGACTTAGCCAATTCGATTGGTCGCTTTAAATTCGGCGTCTCGATACTGCAATTCGGTCGATCAAAGTATCGTGAAAAATGTAAAAAAATAATGAGTGAAATTTTTTATATGGAGTAGGGTAAATTTGGATGTGAATTTATGATTTTACATTAAATTCACATGAAATGATATTAATGTATTTTGAATAACTTGGAATATTATTCGATTAATTATTTATATGTCACTGCAGTTGAGAATCTCATCTAATGCAGTAATCTGATTGGTCCAATCCGTTATTTCCACTGCATTCCCCCAATCCATATCTCCTCGATTATTCTTTGATCTTTCATTCCCTGTCTCAATTCGAAATTGCGAATAAATTGCAAACTGTGATGATAAACCAAAGTTTTCATAATCCATCATCTATTCAATCCATTATTTGAGTTTCCCAGAAAAATTCAATATTATCTTAGGTTAGAATCCTAAACTCACGAAAATGCCTCTCTTATCGACTGGTAGGTAACTTACCTACTACAAATAAAAGCAAAAAATCAGATTTGTTTGAATAAAAATTTTTTTTTTCTTAAACCTTATTCATTGGCTGCAAGCAGTTGGATAGAGGACACGGACACGGTTACATTCGGGCACACTTCGTAATGAGAGAGCACATGCGTGTGCACACACCCATGATGCAATAGGCGTACTCAACCACGTGTTGGCAGTGGCAATTTTCCTGCATTTCATCGATAAAACTTACCGGCAATCATGTCGAATGAATCTTCCATAAAAAAAATGGTTAAAGAACAATATCGTGAAAGTGACATTGCTAAAAAAGTGTGAGTATCTATATTTTCCTCTGTTACCTACTATGTACACGTATATGTATGTATATAAAGACAGATTGCTAATTATTTTGAGGTTAAGCCGATAATTAATTCAAGAATCAATACAGAAAAATTGTTGCCTTCATCCTGCACTCCAACACTTTTTAAATTGTTCTCCAATATAAATATATATTTCATACTCTAATAAAGAATGATACAACTAAAATCACAGCGATTATTCCTATTCATTGACAGTCATGTGGTGCACGTTTTTTAATCATTTCTTTTTTCAGTTCTCATGTCTCGTTCAATGTAGATAGTCATCACAATATTGAGCGTCAAGCTCATGTTCAACTTATTACAAATGATCTATACAATCAGGATAGGCAACGTACGCCTCGGTCGTATGGACCCCTGGATCGCAGGATGGTAAAGAAATATTGGATATTCTCAATCCTAAGAGTATAAGAATATTTATTTTGATAAGGAATGAAATTGTTATTTTCTTATCGTAGGGGATATCTTCCAAGGATGCGAACTGTTCAACATGCGAGAAAAATCTGAATGAATGTGTAGGCCACTTTGGATACATAGATTTAGAAATACCAGTTTATCACGTTGGATATTTTAGATCAGTTATATCAATATTACAGTCTATTTGCAAGGTATTATTTCAAAGTCATATAATTTCTGATGCAATTCATCTGTTATGTGGATTGAAATGAAAGAAAATTGTATTTTTTCTTCTGTAGAAATGTTCTCATGTAATGTTACCGGAGAAGGACAAAAAAATTTTTCTGCAGCGAGTTCACAATCCAAACATGACATATTTAAATCGTAAAGCATTGAAAAAACAAATTTTAGAGAAGGCAAAAAAAATGACAACGTGTCCAAACTGTAAGGAGCTCAATGGAGCAGTAAAGAAGACTGGTATTCTCAAGATTATCCATGAAAAATACAGATCTAAGAAAAAAACTGATCCTATTGTTCAGGAGAAATTAGCCGAGTACACTGATGCGCTTAAAGACATCAAAGATACTGAAGGTTTACTTCAAAGCGGTCTAATAACTGTACTAACTCCTACCGAAGTAAGTTCAATTATCTTTTATCATTACTAATAAGCAAAAGCCAATTTTCATTGAGGAATATTACATGGCCATGAAATGTTGGACTAAAATTTATATGTAATCGCTTTTTGAAAATCTCTGTGACAAAGCGTAAATGTACTCGTCAGATATTTTTCCCTGACGTTATTCCATAATGTCACTAATGATCGATACCTAAATTCATCATCGTTTATAGGTTCTGAGGATTCTCGAACAAATACCAATGTCAGAAGTACCTTTACTGCTGATGAATCCGAATTGTAGTTTACCAAAAGATTTGATACTAACACGAATTCCTATACCGCCAAATTGCATACGACCAAGTGTAGTATCCGATTTGAAAGCAGGAACAAATGAAGACAGTTTAACAATGCAAATATCGAGAATATTACTCTTTAATGGTGCTATTCAAACAGAGAAACGAAAAGGTCTCCGTATAGGAAAGTATGATGAGCTCTGTGAATATCTTCAGTTACATTGTGCTCTTTATTTTAACAGCGAAATGTCTGGTATTCCCAAGGACATGGTGGTAATTATTACAATAAAATCTATTGTCGTTATTAATATCATTTATTTTAGTACATAATTTAGTGAATACACATTCATATTCTGTTTCTAGCCACCTAATCAGAAGTGTGGGCGCGGTTTAATACAACGATTGAAGGGTAAACAGGGTCGTTTCCGTGGAAATTTATCTGGAAAACGCGTTGATTTTACCAGTAGAACTGTCATTTCACCAGATCCAAATTTACGAATTGAACAAGTTGGTGTACCAATTCATGTCGCAAAAATTCTCACTTTTCCTGATCGTGTCAATCCTTCCAATATTGAACTAATGCGTAAATTGATAATTAATGGACCGGATGTTCATCCGGGTGCTAATTATGTTCAACCAAGAAAACGAGATTCCAGTGATGCTGCAATGCCTTTTAAAATATTTCTCCGTTATGGAAACAGACGAAAAGTTGCCCAAAACTTACAATACGGCGATATTGTTGAACGGCATTTGCATGATAACGATATTGTACTTTTTAATCGTCAACCATCACTACATAAATTAAGTATCATGGCACATAAAGCAAAAGTATTGGAGCATAGAACTTTCCGATTCAACGAGTGCGTTTGCACACCATACAATGCAGATTTTGATGGTGATGAAATGAATTTGCATTTACCACAAACTGAAGAAGCGCGCGCTGAAGCTTTAATATTAATGGGAAACAAGTCAAATTTGGTAACACCACGTAATGGTGAATTGTTGATTGCTGCAACGCAAGATTTTATAACTGGTGGATATTTACTTACGATTAAAGACAATTTTTTGACTAAAGGTCAGGTGTGTCAATTAGCAAGTTGTCTTCTTGCTGATACTGACACTAATATGACTATTGATCTACCAATGCCAACGATTCTGAAGCCCAGACAATTATGGACTGGAAAGCAAATATTCGGATTGATATTGCGTCCAAATAAGTCCTGTAAAATTTTAGCCAACTTGAAAACTAAAGGAAAATTGAGTGCGAATTCACGAGAACTTTGTCCTGAAGATTCAGTTGTTGTGATACGTAATTCAGAATTATTATCTGGTGTAATGGACAAATCAACACTCGGGTCTGGATCAAAACAAAATATATTCTACGTACTTCTTAGTGATTGGGGTGAGGACGCTGCAACAGTTGCGATGTGGAGATTGGGAAAAATGGCAAGTTATTTTCTGATGAATCGAGGTTTCTCTATTGGCATTGGTGATGTGGCACCAAGTAAAGGTTTGTTACAAGCTAAACAAAAATTACTCGATTCTGGATATAGTAAATGTGAGGAATATATTGAGAAAATGAAGGACGGTCGTTTAGAATGTCAGCCGGGTTGCTCACCCGAAGAAACCCTTGAATCAATGATGATTGGTGAATTATCAGCGATTCGTAGTCACGCGGGTGATGTTTGTTTTAAAGAACTTCATCCTAGCAACAGTCCACTGATAATGGCGACATGTGGCAGTAAAGGAAGTCGCATCAACATCTCACAAATGATTGCTTGTGTCGGTCAACAAGTTATCAGTGGTCATCGCGTACCAAATGGTTTTGAAGATCGTACATTACCGCACTTCGAACGTCATTCAAAGACTCCAGAAGCAAAAGGTTTTGTTGAGAATTCATTTTATTCTGGATTGACACCAACAGAATTTTTCTTTCACACCATTGGTGGTCGTGAAGGTCTTGTCGATACCGCAGTAAAAACTGCAGAGACTGGATATATGCAACGTAGATTAGTAAAAAGTTTAGAGGATTTGTGTTTGCATTATGATATGACAGTGAGAAATTCCGTTGGAGGCATTGTACAAATTGTTTACGGCGGTGATGGACTGGATCCAGCTTACATGGAAGGAAAAGATTGTCCAGTTAATTATGAAAAAACATTTGACCATGTACGAGCAAAATCGCCGTATAAAAATGAGGAATCTCTAGATGGCGCCAATTTAATCACTGCAACGAATGAATTACTCAAGACAGATGAGTATTCGTGTTTCAGTGATGAATTTAAAGAAGAGTTGACACAATTCATAAAAGATATAGCAAAATCTATTGTCGAAGCACGTAAATCACAAACAAATCCAGTTATTGCTAAGAAATTACAGCGAGTTACTGTATCGCAATTAGTCGAATTTATTCATACATGTAAAGAAAAATTCATGAGAGCAAAGATTGAACCGGGCACAGCGGTAGGTGCACTGGCAGCTCAAAGTATCGGTGAACCCGGTACTCAAATGACACTCAAAACTTTCCATTTTGCTGGTGTAGCCTCGATGAATATCACTTTGGGTGTGCCGCGAATAAAAGAAATTATCGATGCTAGTTCAAAAATTAGTACACCTATAATCGAGACATCATTAGAAGATGACGGTGATGCGGAATTCGCGCGTCGTGTGAAAGGAAGAATCGAAAAAACAACATTAGGTGAAGTAACCGAGTACATAGAAGAGGTTTATTTACCTGACGATTGTTTCTTGCTCATTAAATTAGACATTGATCGTATTAATTTATTAAAATTGGAAGTAGATATACATTCAATACGATACTCATTATGTACATCGAAATTAAAATTGAATCCAAAACGCGTTACTGTACGTAGTGAATCAATACTTACAGTCAATCCAGATGGACAAAAATACAGTTTAAATCATGGATTGAGTATTTTAAAAGAGGCTGTGCCCAATGTTGTTATTAAAGGTCTTCAGGAAGTGACTCGAGCTGTTATACAGAATAATGACTCGTCAGGCAGAAAGACATACAAACTTTTTGTTGAAGGTGACAATATGCGAGAGGTAATGGCAACTCGTGGTGTTCTCGGTACAAAAACTACATCCAACAATACCATTGAAGTGTTCAAAACGTTGGGTATTGAAGCGGCACGTGCAACAATTATGCGTGAAATTCAATCTGTAATGGTACATCACGGGATGAGTATTGATAGAAGGCATGCAATGTTGGTTGCCGATTTGATGACAAGTAGGGGTGAAGTACTTGGTATCACCCGAAATGGTTTAGCAAAAATGAAAGAGTCTGTTTTGAATTTAGCATCTTTTGAAAAAACAGCCGATCATTTATTCGACGCGGCGTATTATGGACAGACTGACAGTATTTGTGGTGTTTCAGAGTCTATTATTATGGGTATTCCTGCTACAGTAGGCACAGGTAGTTTTAAATTGCTCCACAAAACTGACCGAATTGAACCGGAAAAACGAGAATTGGTATTTGATGATGCGAAATATCATACGTCTTCCACACGCCTCAGAAATATTGATATGTAAACCGACTTATATTTTATTTATTCTATCTATATATTAATATTAAGTAAATTATGTAAATATGTATCATATAACCATGAAGATATGGATGTGGAGATATGTTCATCATTAAGTATATGTTTATATTTTATAAATATATATATGCTTTGCTGGAATAAACAAAATTGTTTTTATTTCACATCTGTAAATGAAACTTTAATGTAAATTTGACTCGGGAAAGTGTATTTCGCGCGCAAATTCGCATTTTCAATCCGGGATTTTTTAAGGTTAGAATCACATTATAATATATTCCCTGCCTTATCTACCCAAATGAATGATCGACTGTCGGCAAAGTCAAACTCTATCATCAAATTCAAAAAATCAATTTTTAAATTGAAAATCAAATACATAATCATATGAATATTTAATGAATCATTCGAATTCAATCCAAAAGAAAAAAAAACAATGCTATTCATGTGTTATAAATAAAGAACTCTAGCAATTAAAACAATATAAAAATATTATAATTAACGTCGCACAATTAAAATATAATTGGCCAGCCGGGATTATATAGATGATATGTTTGCAGTCGAGACCTGGGAAGGTCATCATCATAACCAGAAGATTGGCCGGTATAAAGCACTCACACACGCAAAAGTTTGTGCGCTTCGTGCACGGTGCGAAAAGGTATAGAAACGTTGTGTGTGCATCGGCGCGCGTGTATATAAATAGAAACCGGTAGGTCCTGCTGCGTCGGAGAGGAAGAAGGTGGTTTGGAATTTTCAACATGATAGCGGCGTAGGTCGCACACGAGGATGATGCTCGTAAGAATATCCCTCAGGGAGTGTCATTGATCCCGATGAACGTGTTACAGGACTCCAAGTACAGAGAAGAAAAAAAAAGAAAAACATATATGCAGATATGTATGTATATATATATATACATAAAAGAGGGGGCCATGTTAAAGAGCAAAATAAGAAAAAAAATTTAACGCGCTTCATACGCCCACATTTTAAATTCCCGCCAAGACGTAGCCGTATACGCGCGCGCTTTATACGACGTTGCACATTTATATACCATCTAAAATAATGTTTTTGATAATATTATACACATTTATTTGTACTTATTATATCTATTGATAATAGTTTATTATAAATAAATTGAGATTGCGCGTATGGAAATTTTCCAAATGACAGAACTTTTTGTTTTTTTTGATTCATTCTGTTTCTTTTGTTTAAAAGAATTGAAACATTTTGCTTATAAATTATTCGGTATATTTATCGATATCGTGAGGCACACACAAATCGCGTGTACCTGATATTTATTTTTAAACACAACGGGGATTTTACTAAGCCCCCGTCCCACTTCGCTTTGGATCCACCTTTTTCCTCGTCTTCACCTCCGCAGTTATTCGTGTTCGCCTCGCAATGATACAAACGTTTTTCGTTGTGCTCATTTTTAAGGGAACTGATCGGCGTAATGTAACGGAATATTTTCGATGTCGCTCTTATATTCACATTTACAAATAATTTTATTACCTTAAAGCGTTTGTATATAGACATTTGCGTTTTAATTGTATTTGCAAATTCGTTTTTTTCTTCTTGAATTCTTAATGAAGAATTAAATTGCAAACTAATGGAACGTTTTATTTCCATCCTTCAGGTTTATCTAATCAAATATTGCTCGATTAAATTTGTTCATTTAATTCATAACGTGAGCCAATATCACCGCTGAAACAGAGTACAATCATGTTATTTCTCGTTTCTCCACTCATGTTGTAGTTAATTAATATTTATAAAATTGTTTATTCTATAAATTCGTACCTGTATATTTGCCACTCTTCAATTCCAAGATGAATTTTGTTTTTGAGAATGAAGTCGCTCTAAAAAAAAAAGAAAGAACAAAAATGAATGAATAAATATAAATGAAGGTGATAAAAAAAAAGAAAATAAAATTGTTAATCCTCTTCGACAATGAAGGGGGTCGAAAGGAGGTCGTTTTTTGTATGTCAAAAAATTTTTTTTTATCCCATTTAGTTATGGCTGATGGTTTGCTGAGTCAATGTTCCTTTTTTTTCGGGTTTCACTCCAATGTTAAGTTGCATTCACACATGTTCCATTTAATAATTCATATCCTTGAACATCATACTGAATTAATGAAAAAAAATGAAAACTATTCAATTTTTGTATCAAATATAACAGACTTTAGTAATTATAAATAATTAAGTCATCATATGAGAAGAAAATTAATCTCTATCAATAGAATAATAAGATTATGATGAAACTTTGTGTTTACGAGTAATAAAAAAATGTTTACAACTGTGAACGAAACTTAAAGTTGTGATCAGGTATATATATATATATATATATGAGACGTGGCATGCAAAATGCATTGGCGTAAATGTCAGGGTCAGGCTCTCAGACAAAATACCAATTAAATGCCAATGCCTTCTAGAATCCTGTAGATTTATATAAAAGGTGAAAAAAGAAAGAAAATAGAATAAAAATAAAACACAAAATCACAAACAAAAAATAAATCGAGTGAAACAAATAATTGTCTGATCTTTCACTCTTCAACATATAACAAAGTAACATATTTTGTTTCTCGAGATTTTATATCTCTCAACCAAAACTTATTTTTTATATCCGTCAAATTTTTTTTCTACTTATTCCTCCTCCCACTATATATATATATATATATATATATATATATATTAGTTTTTTGTAGTTTATTTATTTCAAACTCGTGCGTCGAGACGGTCCGATATTCTTGGAATGCCATTGGCGGCATATATAACGGTTGCCTGTAAATTTATACAAAGTATTTTTGCAAATAATTAAATCAAACACATTAAAACCAGTAAAAGTGAATGAATTTACTTCGTCTTTTTTGTTTCAACTACGTCAACAAATCGGCAATAACAAAATGGAAAATTTGAATTCACAAATGGTTTATTCGATATTATTATTTCTTTTTTACCTTTCGCAACTGTACTTTACACACTGGTTTGAGACGTCACACGTTTGCGAGTGTTTTCACTCGCGTCTCTGTCATAATTTATTTATATACATACACGAATGTATATGTATTTGTATTCACATATTTATGACAGTAAAAAAAGGTGTGTCTTACCTTGTTTCATACGAAGCCGCGTCTCACACACAATTCGAATATTACGAATTTTTTCCAATTATTTCTCGTCTTCCTCATTTTTATTCTTATTTCCACTCCAATAAGATTTATGAAAATTATTTTGACCTATATAAAAAAAAATACAACAGACCACACTGACTGTTGCATCAATTAAACTTCCAAATGGATCAGGGGCAATGGAAAAAAATGAAAAGTAAATAAATTAATAAATAAAAACAAATTGAATAAAGCAAACCAAAATTACGTAGACATTATTTTTACTCATAAACGCTGATACTTTCTCAAGGTCGCTTGATCGTAGGTGTGAAAGCTGAAAGAGAAAAATAATAATGATGATGATGATAGCAATAATAATAACAACAATCAGATATGGAATTCGACGCGCACGGCGCTCCAAAAAAGAAAACGAAAAAATGTTGGGATCCCCAGAATTGTCTATGTATATCTCAATATATACAACGATGAATATACAAATACATATAAGAAGATAATTTCCGGTTAAAATTTCTCTGAAATAACCGACCTACGACCACTCCGTTAGAAATTCTATTCACAAATTTTTTATTTCGTTTCATTTTTTAAATTACCATTAATATGAACGTTTTTTTTTGAGTGGTAGAGTAAAAAATAATCAACAGTAACAACAATTAATATGTTAAGTTGAAGACAAATTTATACAGCTCCCGGTGAAGAATGACATTCGCACGCGCGTCATTCGTGTGAATGGTTGGCTTGCGCACGCGGTGCACACACTTCTATATTCGAATATATATGTAGAAATGCATGAGAATGTTTGTAAAAATATTTGTGCACGTATAGAAACTTGTCTGTGAGAATGCGCGTGGTTCGTGCGGTCGTGTGCGACCTTCATAAAAAGCAGCCGATCAAAGATTGCCAACAACTCGCCGGACGTGAAGTGATAAAATTTATCACTAGGTTTATATTGCTTTATATAGTTGTGAGAGGGGGACAATTGAATAAAAAAAAGTTGCATACCAAAGTGGAGGTTTTGTTCAATGTTGTCGCGGAATTGTGTAGATTAATTTTTGCCATCTTTATCAATCATTAATGATCACTTCTTTTCAGATATTTTTCATCTGTATTGCAAACTCTTATTCTGATTTCTGAAGAGGTGTTCATTATAATTCAATTTCTTCAATGAAGGAGATAGATGGAAATGAAAAAATGTAAATAATCCAATGATATAAATCCATAGAAGATCAAATTCTATCATCATATCATCAGCTCTTGGATCATGAACAATACAATGACATCTTCAATCAATAAGAATCATCAAAGCTACACTCCATCACTGATTTGCACTCTCCAAAAATTCCAAAAGTCCATATTGAAACTTCCACAATGAATATTCATCCAATTTTTCACAATGAACGTCGACTGAAATGAATGGCATTCAGAACTACCTTTTCAACCAAGAAGAAGAATCATTCTGAATAATATAAAAGAAATTGAAATTGGAAAATGGAACGCATTAGTTTCCCATTGCTTTGTCTGTTCACCTTTCATTTTTCCTTGGGAGAAGTTTGCAATGTAGATTCTCCCTACTCAAGAATATTCATAAGAAGGGGAAAAAAGATGCTGCCACCGGACGCTCTCACGTGGGTAACATATGTATGGATACATACATTATCACGGTTCCTCGCGCGCGCTCGCAACGCTGCGCGACTCTCGCTTAGTGCGCTCAGTGGTTAGTCGTTGCTGGCTGCATCAAGTTGGAACTGTGAGAGAGAATCCACTTTGTTGTGTTCGCCGGGGCGCGAACGCGATGCAGTATTTTTTTCCTTCACAATTCTTTTTTTTCCTTGCAATTTAATTTATTATTATTACTCTTTTTTTTTTCCACTATTTTGTTGCGCCTCGCTGGCGTCGTCTCCATGTCTTCCGTTTCTCCTTTCATTTAATTATACCATTTCTCCTGTCTCACTGTCTATCATAATTTATCGTGCATGTGTGTAGTGTGTCCAAGTGCAATGGAATTAAAACAAAATGAAGTAAAATTTCTGCATGGATTCATCGATAAAATAATTAAATCAATCAATTTTTCCAATCAGCCGATAAATTCTCCGTGAGTGAATTATATCCCAGAGTGTCATGTTCCATAATTATGCAATAAACATCTGCGAAAACAAATTTTTTTTCCATTAATGGTTGTATATAATCAAAGAAAAGAGTAAAAAAAGAGAACAAGAAATCGACATCACGATTGAATAAATTAGAAAAGAGTAAAAAAAGACGGACAAATGGTTGATTATAATTTATAACTGATCAATTAAAATATACTGGAAGTGTAAGGATTGGTGATTCCAACGTGAGAGACTTCAATGACAAGATAGAAAATATCGCGCGTTCGCCAGTATCTTCATATATCTCTATAGATCTGATGCAACGATGAAACAAGAAGAATTTATTTTTGGAGTCACTTGATATAGCCTCTCCTAGGCTTTGTCTGTATGTGGAGGACGGAGACATAGCCTAGAATAGGTTAGGTCAGGGCTCGTACAACATAAAAAAATAATATACTGATAATAAAGATAAAATATAGATTTAAAAGTATAAATGAGTAACGTTCTGCAATTCATTTTCACTTTTAAAATATAATCATACATATGTATGTATTTATGCATGTATACGATTAACACAATTCAACGGAGTCAATTAGCGATACGATAAATGTTTATGTACATACGCAAAATACGAGGCCATAAATCGTGATGAATAATATTGAGCTGCGGAGAAAGGAGAATGTCGGATGAATTAATGCATTTAAAAAAAAAATGCAATGGTAAAAATTCATGGAGAAAATTTGATCAAGTAAAATCGTTCTTATCTACTGTCGATAAATTTATCACTACTGATAACTAGTTTCTAAGAATTTTAATTTGGTTCGATTTTTTAATAAGTGAAACTTCGAATTTAATGTAAATAGTTGTTTATTCTGTGATATTGAAATACCTTAGATTCTTCGAAGGAAGATTATATTAATTAATTCATTAATTAGTAAATAATAATGTTAAGAATGTTCATGCCTTTACTGTAATAGTTTATATATGATAAATAGCCGCATCGCCGGCGAATGCGTATCTCAATTTTCACATACATATTGGAAGATAATATATATATGAATAAATAAATAGAAATAAAAAATTACACTGTTACCTCTCGATGGAAGAATTCCAATAGACACTTATCAATTTTTCTTTTCTATACGACCGAATATCACCGTGAATTTTACGCCTCTCGCTATTTAATCCTCGTTCTTCTCATCTCTGTTTTATTTTCTTTTTTTGTTAATCAGATATATTTTATGTTAGTTGAAGCTTGTCGTGATGTGCATCAAATATTAAAGACGATGACGACGCAATTGATTATCAAGTGTTGCCAATTGCTCAAGAAATCCATAGTTCGGATGAATATCACGACTCTTTCGTATCAAACGTATTGCTTCTTCCGCTAGCATGTGACGTTTTATCATCAGATATGCTATCACACAGGTAGAACTGCGCGATATGCCCATCATGCAATGTACAAAAACTTTGCCACCTATATGAACAATAAACGTAAATTGAATTCTTACATAATTTCTGTATTAATATATAATTGTTAATTGATTTCAGGATGTGAGCGATATCCTTTCACTCTTTACTATTTATTACCACAAGTGGACATCGCGTCCTCAATAAAATTAGCTGCTGTATGAAAATATTTGCTGATGTCCACGGTTGGCAAATCAGCAAGTGGCAAACCTAAATACTTGATCGGTGTATCACGATAAAATTGTCGGTTGGTGCTGACGAATCCAAAACGATTGCCCTCTGCCGAGTTTAGAACGTGAGTGATGCCAATTCTCAACAGATATTTTATATTCTTTGCGGTAGATCTGTAACAATGATGAAATCAGATACACTCTGGTAATTCAATTGAATTTAATATTAAAAATCAACAAATTAAGAAAAAAATAATGGAACAAATTCCATCTTTTTCAATGTCAATGTACACTGTGATTATTTTAATCAAAATTTACTCATTAACAAGATTTTTCCTCGCTAGTTCAATGAATTACTTACGCATCGCCAATGAAAATTCCTGGATAAACCTCATCACAATCCACTTCTTGTTGCAAACGATAATAATGCGGATCATCCCGATCCATAACAAATCCAGGTAAAGGTTTATATTCAGTTTTTGATTCGCGCAAAGCACGCATTAATTTTTCACGAGTTGTTTCACCGTGGACCAATGGCTTCTGGAAGTCCTGAAACAAAAATTTGGTTATTGTTTCATTCGTCTATTGATGAATTAAACGAAGGAAACATTAAAGCAATAAAATGATAGACATAAAATAAATAATTGTCAATTTTTTTCAGTCTTCTCACACGATCTCTGTCTCTCCATGTGCTCTTCATCGTGTTCTAAACCACTTACAAATGAAAGATCCAAGAGATTGAAATTCGTTAGAGCGACATGTAACGAATCTCATTCTGTAGGCGTATTGTGTATTTATAAATATTACGAAACATTTGTGTATATGCAAAAAATCACGACACACAACTTGTAAATAAAAAAAATCAACGAGTCAACATAAGCACAAGAAAAAGCGTACATAACCAAACCTGTTGCCACATGTGGTATTGACCCACAATTATTACTATTTTAATTTGAATAATATACACAAATAAGTCAATAATAACTCACATTTCCTCGAAAATTGAAAGATTCTGCCATTTTTTTCTTATATACTCTCAGATTTTCTGAGTTACTGCGCACTTTCTTCGTTGTTATGATCTGTATAGTAATAAAATATGCAAAATTGTCGGTTAAGGAATAATCAGTGTCACTGGAATAAATTGCATGCGAAAACTCACGATATTGTTAGTTGATGAGAATTTTCATTGGAAGTTTGTGACCATTAATAATAGATTTCTCATGTTGATATGATGATTTCGATGATTATTGACGATTGGTGGGGAGGAAATAACCACACATTTATGCTGATGACAATTTATTCTCATCATATATACAAACATATATTTCAAACGTACGTCTTGTTGCATATGTTGACAAACTATTGCGCGCCATTTTGCGATATCAAATAAAGGAGAGTTTTCAATTGTGTGTTTGGTTGGTTTTCGTGTTCTCAATGACCTTCAAATTGTAATTTCTCCAAAATTGGTTCAGAGGAATTATTTATCATATTATAACACATTTGATTGATAAAATAACACAATTGTTATCATCTTAACCCTCACGAAGCCCATTTTGAGGTTAACATTATTTCTATACGCTCATTATATGATTGAAAAATCAATATTTGAATCAAAAAATTACGAAAATTCAGAAACTAGTTCAGCATATCACGCTAACTTAGGCAGCGCTACCAGCCTATATAAAACCGCCAAAAAATTTGAATTCAATTGAATAAACCAAACACATTTTCATCTGTGTACATAAAATTGATAATAATAAATCTTTATGAGTTAAAATTCTGATTTTGATCATCATCTTCTACAATAATCTATATTATAATGTATCTATATTATTTAAGTTAACCTCGAAATGTGATCACATAACCTAGTTCTCCACAATCGTGCATACATACATAATTTTATGGAGAATACGAGCGGCAAATCAGAAATTTTTGAATGCCCACGTCCCAATCGATACACAAGATACATATAGAACAATAAAACAATGAATTATAACGTCGCAACGTATTATCGTTGTGATAATAGTTTTCCAATATGGCGTCTGGGTAACAGTGATTACATATGTCGTATGTATACATAACACAAAACATACTCTTGACAAAGAATAGTTACGTCGTGTGATATTGTCAATCGTAGAGTACAAATACACAACGACATCATACATAAATATTATAAATAAGAAGCAACTTATCAAGTTATTAAGTGAAATATAAAAAAAAACCAGGCAAATATGAGTTTTTTTGGCAATCTATTTGGCAAAAACAAAGCCGCAGCGCCAACAACGAGCGAAGCAATACAAAAATTACGTGAAACTGAAGAGATGCTGGAAAAAAAGCAATTATTCCTTGAGAATAAAATCTCCCAAGAATTAGCAATTGCTAAACAAAATGGCACGAAGAACAAACGAGGTAATTTCATTGCTTCACCTTGGATACACCAAAGATACTGATGAATATCAAAATGATGTTCATAAGCTTATAATATTCAATCACTTCTGTCTGTCGTACCTTTATGTTCATTTTTATCATACATTTCATTATATTTCTTCTTGATGAATGCAACGTAGCGGCGATTCAAGCGCTCAAAAGGAGAAAACGTTATCAGAAACAGCTGGAACAGATCGATGGGACGTTATCAACAATTGAAATGCAGAGAGGAGCATTGGAGAATGCGAATACGAATGCTACAGTATTGCAAACGATGAAAAATGCTGCTGATGCTTTGAAATCATCACACATGGACATGTAAATGAATATTTATCATAGTTCAATCCAATCCAAATCAATGTTGTTCATTAAGAATATGATGATTTTGTTCAATCATTCATTTTTCTACTCCCAGGGATATAGACAAAGTCCATGATATGATGGACGATATCGCGGAACAACAAGATGTTGCCAGAGAAATTTCTGACGCTATCTCAAATCCCGTTGCGTTTGGTCAAGACATTGATGAAGATGAACTTGAGAAAGAGCTTGAGGAATTGGAACAAGAGGCATTAGATGAAGAATTACTTGGAGTTGATAGCACTGCCGATTTACCAGCCATTCCAGCTGAGCCAGTTCCTATTTCTAGAAAACCAAGTGCGAATCCTATCAATCTCAATAACATAAACATGTTCCATTCTTTCTCTCCTCATAACATGAATATAATTATTATAATTGTAATTTTTGCATTCACAGAAGCAAAACCAATTGGAGAAGATGACGACTTGAAACAATTGGAAACCTGGGCCTCATAAATAAGACTACAAATAGCAATACTCAATCATAAATGTGGGATGAATTCGCTATATTTTGTTTTGCGATATGAATAATCCCACATTGCTGTGCAATAATTGATACCAAAAATGTATGAATTTACTTTATAAACGACAAAAACAGTTGTGATAAGAAGACGCTTATAAAGCATAAAATAATTTCTGCTTAAGCTTTATTGTAGTATTTTTATCAAAAATTGTACATATAGCAACTATTATTTCTTTCACTTTAAATTATTTTGCTCTTTTTCTCTCACTTGTGATTAACGAAATAAATTTTCTCTTGGTTATTTGAGAAATAAAAGGAATCTTTACTTATGAAAACCTACATTAATGTTTTCTGTATATCCGTTAACCTCATTCAAATAATTCCTGAATTGATAAAATTGTCATTCAATAATTAAATTTGGAATTCTTAATGATGTGCGCGGGTATATATATATAAAATTGACGTCATTATTAAAGGCCAATTTTCAACATTCGAACAGATGCTGATAGAGCTATGGTACTGACGTTGGGTGTATCATCATGACGTCACGAATATTTTTCGACAATAATCTTAGACTTTAAAATGGCGTCGCTTTGTTAGCACAATAAGCACAAGAATTGTCACATTTAATGACATTTAACACAACACGCATAAGAAATAAATTGTTATTAAAGTAAAACAAAAGTTGGTACAATAAAAGAAATAAAGATGAGTTTTTTCAGTAATTTGTTTGGGAAAAAACAAGTGCAGGCTCCAACAACGAGCGAGGCAATACAAAAATTGCGTGAAACTGAAGAAATGTTAGAGAAAAAACAAGTATTTCTTGAAAGTAAAATTGCACAGGAACTCGCAACTGCCAAGAAATTTGGTACCAAGAATAGAAGAGGTTGGTTTATTATTTATTTTTTTAATATAATTTTTTATATAAAGCTGAAACAGGTGCTAAGAATTGGACTGAAAGTGGATGAAGTGCGTGAAATAGTCAGTCGAATTCCGATGAATTTCTGATTATGTCAACCTTGAATAAACTTGGATTTGACTTCTATGTAATTTGATTACAATTGCAACACGACCTTGGGAATGATTGCAAGTTTCATCACGATTTGATGCTTCTCATGCATATTTCACTTTATTTTCAGGTTTATTATGCTTTATTCGAACTGAGAATGGATTCTGTATTGATAGATGAGATGAGGAATGTACGAATATTTTTCTTGTGTTACCAGATGATGTTCAGTCATTTGATTTTGAATGATATTAAACTTTAGCACCAGTTGCAACAGCTCATCTGATCTCTGTTGACGCTGGAAATTATTTGATGATCATTTTTTAAAATTGTTTCCAGCTGCTATTCAGGCTCTTAAGAAGAAGAAGCGATATGAAAAACAATTGGAACAGATTGATGGAACACTTTCGACAATTGAAATGCAACGAGGGGCTTTGGAGAATGCTAATACTAATGCTGCTGTTTTGAAAGCAATGAAAGAAGCTGCAGACGCACAAAAAGCCGCACATATGAATATGTATGGGAATCATTGAGACGATTCAATTTTCTAATAGCATCCTAGAATGATTTTTGGTTATAATGATGAATTATATTATCTATATTGATATCTCTGCTTTTTTACAGGGACGTGGATCAAGTTCACGATATGATGGACGACATTGCAGAACAACAAGACGTTGCTAGAGAAATTTCTGATGCTATATCCAATCCAGTTGCTTTTGGACACGATGTTGATGACGATGAATTAGAGAAGGAGCTCGAAGAGTTGGAACAAGAGACATTGGATGAAGAATTACTTGGTGTTAATAATACTGCTGATCTTCCGCATGTACCAGTTCCTGAAAAACCAGTTCCTGTTGCTAGAAAACCAAGTAATATTCATTTTCATACTCGACTTAGACAATTTATACAATGATTGTTTCGTTGATTCATGCTACTCGAATATTTATCCGAATTCCATTTACAGAACCCAAACCAGTGGAGGAAGATGATGATTTCAAACAACTGGCAGAGTGGGCCAATTAATATTAATTACGCCAACGAACATATATATTGTGTAAAAGAAAACCTATGAAGTGGGTAAATATTCTAAACCTAATTTTGTAAAGATTGTGAGAATGATAACTTCCGATATGGAGTAACGGAACTAATTATCGACCTTGTACCAGTTTCTAAACATAAATTCAATAGAAAAAATATAATTAAAGATTTTAAACTGGTGCACGATCAGTATGTAGGTCATTTACTTCACTATAGATTAAAAAACGAATCAACAATATTTTGTGGCTTCTTTTATGTGTTATTCTTGTCCTTCTTGATAATTATAAGATATTGAACGTCATCAGAGACGAAAAAATGTGAATAGTTTTGCAATACATTGTTATTTGATCGTGTGTCGTTCATAATTCTCCTCGAAGTTATTTAAGTGCTTGGTGAACAGTGTTTCATTATTACATTGCTTCTGATTATAGTTCATTCACATCTCTGTATCAATATTGATATATGTTCAAGGTTTCTGCATGGGAAACTGAACTCAACATCGAATAATAATAATCTCTGAAAATTTGTTGCAACGAATGCAATTGTATTTCGTCTTCTAGGAATTGAATGACCCACGAAATATTTTGATGATACACCTATAATATCCCCGAATAAATTCAGAATAAAGGAAAAGTCCGGGTTTAAGGAATAAAATCGGCGTTTATTATTTAATAATTTGAATATTAATAATTATGATACTGTACAAATGAAATATAATGGCGAATAAATTCACTAAGATCATTCAATAATCTTCTTCACAATCGTAACCGTAATCGTGCTCATCATCAACATCACCACGGAGTAATTGTGCGATACTGATCTCATTGGATTCATTAAGTTCATCGGGTTCTTCCTCATCTTCAATATCATCTGCAAGTTCTGCTTCCTCTACTGGCTGAACTTCTGGTTCTTTGAAACTCACAAAGAGACCATCAGTTTTCTTCTGTGGCGAAGAATTAATTTCAATTTTATTTGTCTTCCTTGGCGTTCGTGTTAATGCATTAATACTGATACGTGGCCTCGCATTCACTTTCGGGGGCGTTGGAATCATATCGATTCTTTCTTCAAGTTCTGAAACATCAGTTTTTGGAGTGATATTGGTTGTAGACGATCCAACATTGAGACTTTTCAGAACTTCATAATTTATTTTCGTCGAAATTCTTTTTTCCTGGAGCATTTTTTCAATTGCTTCACCAGCACTATTGGCTGGGCCCTGATTCTTCTTCTTTGTTGATGTTCGCCGCTTCTTCTTTTCGGGTTTACCCTCCTCCTTCTCTTTTAATCTCAGCACTTCTTTCTCCTCTTGTTCTTTTAAGTAGGTAGCATTCACCGAATTCCAAAGATTCTTTTTCCTACTCGCTTCTGTTTCCGTTAAAATGTACGAATCTAATTCTGCATCATCAAAGTCTGTTATATCCAATTCACCACTTTCATTTTCAAATGCATTATTTGCAGTACTGTCTTTAGTTGAACGAGTTTCGTGTATAGACGATGGTAAATTCATCGATGCAATATCTGGACCAAGTCCAATAGCTGGTGTTAGTGGTAATGAATCAGGATTGTCTGGATCATCGACACAACTTTGAATAACACCCAATGTGCTTTCATGAATAAATCGATCAGTAGCCGCATCCTCATTATTATCACCCTCACAACTATCTTCTTCTCGTATACGTTTTCGTCGTGTTGCTATATGTTCGTCTAACTGTTTATTAATTTCACTTTGTAAATCGTCAAGTTCTACCTCAATATTTTCCAACCGTTGCAACCGCTCGCGGTCTTTCTTCCTCGCAGCTTTGAATGCTGGTGGATCTTGTTCTTCCTCTAAATCCACAGTCATAAATTCATCTAGCGTTAAATGACTCGAAGGTGTATCGCCAAATTCAATTAAACGTTTTCGTAACGTTGACTCGTGAACTTTAACAATTTTAATTATATCACCAGGTGTTCGATTAAATTCATGAAGACGTGCGGCAATCAATAATGCTGCACCACAAAGACCCGAAGGTCTTCTACCGCTATGAATACTATCCCGTTTCATTCTTTGCACGAGCCTCAATGCGGTGTTTGATACTGCAGTCGTTTGATCACCTAAATCTAATTTCTCAGCGAAACGCATTATATATAAACATGGATCAATTGATGGTATCTTAATGTCAAGTGCTTGAGTAAATCTCAAATAAGTACGACCAAGTTCATTCACATCAATTTGCAATACATCAGATATATCAATAAGCATCGGTCCAAGTGCTTCAGTTCTACAAGTTAAATAAACGCACGCAGCATGATTATGAACTTGTTTACGACCTCGTGTAAGCTGTCTCGCTAATGCCATCTTGTAAAAATTCAAGGATATATCAATACATTGTGAATTCATTCGCAATTGTTGACAAAGATGAGCAATACCTCTGCGAGCATTTTGTATCGTTATTTCACGTGATTCTTTGCCATTCACATGATATGAAGCACCGAATCCTGTAGCACCTCCTGAACTATCGTTACCTACGAATTCACCAACTACTGTCATACCACCAGAAGCAGTTTCCTCAAATACTGTTTCGCTGACAATGAGCTGGTCCTCCAGGACACAGCCACAATTTGTACAAATAGCATCTCCACGAGCTGGATCTGTTTCTATATCTGTTGAATTACAATTCTTACATTTTTTGCTCGGCATTTTATGTTGTTATTCAGCCACAGCGGTAGCTGCACTAATATTTTATTGTTTCTGTTCAGTAGAAAAGATTTTGAATTTATACTCCAGTCTTTTGTCAATCTGGAGTGATAAATATGGTTATTGTTGCAGAATTTATAGGTTATGATGCAATAAAATTGTAACTAACTGTTAAAAATGTTGAGATAAAGTACTTTCACTGGAAAGGGTGTTAGCCGCCTCTATTGACTGTTGTTATATAGTGCAGTGGTCAATGTGTTGGTTCGTTAGGTTATGTAAAGAGCCAGAGTGAGAGGATTACAAACGCTGAATAGAGGCGGGTAAATTTGAAATTTGGGTTTTAGGATTTGAATGATTTTCATGTGGTGAAAAACATATTGTATGGCAGTATTTTCTTCGCTTTTTATTTAATGTGGTATAAAATCTTTATTATGAAAAACGAGGCTTATAATAATAATCGAAGGTTATAACGATTGATAAGTATATTCAGTGAATATATAAAATGATACAGTTTTTACCTACTAATGGAATATGTATATTTGAAGGAAGCTGCAAAATCTCATGAGGCCTTGAGAATTGCTTGAAATCAGTCATTTTGCGAATGCATGTATCTCTTAAAATACTTTGTAGAAAGCTGGCAAAAATAGATAACTTTTCTTTTGAAATATTCCCAGAATTTTCTGGATAATGTCGTGATAAAGTGATAAATGTTTGCCATAATCTCGATCAATAGTCCAGGGCCGAGACAGCCCATTATCAGAACAAGGATTTGCAAAATTACATTATGTATATAGAATTCTGATATTATTGTCAAGATGAAAATCAGAAGGTGAAGGAAAGTATGTAAATGGAATTCGATTCCACTCCTTGATAACACATTCATTGCAGTATCAAGAAATACTCTCCACATCGACACTGGAATACTGTCAGTTTCTATCTCATCCATCGTTGCCCGAAGTGGAATCGGCGCATAAGAGATGTCGGTGCCGAGTCCGAGTCGATTTTTGATATAGGTGAAGAATTTGGCGAGATAATCTTTCACCTGTGGTCTTCCGCGAGGAATTGAATCCTGAATTTGGTTCAATTCTGGACCATTCTCTATGATTTCCCAATCTCCATCTTTTTCTTCTCCGATTACTAAAGGCTCCAACTCAATTTCCTCCTGAGATGCCACATCATCCGTTGGAAAAGACGAATTATCCAACTCAATGTCCAACTCATCACTCGCTGCCCGCTTCTTTGCCTGTTTGATTGACATACAAACATGATTAATTCAACAATCTGAATATTAACTATGAAGTTATGGTCAGGATAATTCTGATGTAGCAGTTTGTTGCATAGTTGCTTTGCTTACCATCGTTCGTTGACTACACATTCGCCACTGAGCTAAAACGATCATTTGAAGACATTGGAAGAAAATAAAGTTTCATATGACTCCATATCGCAATCTTTGTTACATATTCCGCTGAACGTATACAATGGCTGATATCAATGGTATGCAATACATACAGGTTCGTGTTGCAATAATTATCCAATGCTACACATAAAAACTTGCATATTATCTTCACGCTCACGTCCCAGATATTATCCTTTGATAAAGACAAATTGATAAATAAAAAAGCCGCGGTTTCTGGGGATACCTAAATTACTAAACACGAATTTCGTTGAGTTATTATTGGGATTGTTTTCCGACTCAATCGATTCTATCTACATCATCACTCCCACTATTTTTATATAAAAAATATTAGAATTATTCCGGAAAATTTCGCATTGAAACGATACAAATGATTTTGAAAATTACATCATTCAATTTATTTTCAGTGCGATATAAAAATATTTATAATATATATACATATAAATATATATATATATAGCATGCATGGTGACTACCCTATGTATGTGCAATAATAATGTTAGTGAAATAATCAGTATAATCAATAACTTCTATCAAATAAAATTTCTCTTTGGAATATTCGATGGTGATGTGAAATCTTTCTGATTTCCATTACGTTTAATCGTGTTTGAGTTGGTACTTCGAGCTTGGGAAAATTTTGCCAACAGCAAACATGCCTAACTCTTCGAGCTTCTTTGCAGCGTATTCCCACAACTTTATCATACTGAAACTGACGAAATGATAAATCATAATGACGACCGCACTTAGTTTCTCTATAGCGTAAGTGCGCAAAATCCATAACAGTGCTCTTGTCAGCAAACCAGTTATACAGTAGTTAGCTACAACTGTGAGAACTGTTACAACCACAGTAACAACCGTTTTTGCATTGAGTTTTATGGGACTCTTGCTAATGAGTCTCATTGATGCATTCAGGAAAGAACGCCAAATTGTCATTGGTAAACCTGCACGTGCTGCTTGCTCCATCGTTCTTTGAAGTTCAGCGGGTTTCCGAAAGTGATTTGCTCTAAATCCAGTGCGGACTCGAAGATAATCGACAAACTCGAGAAAATAATCTACTACCATTGGGCCAGATCGTTGCACCAAACTTTGTTCCTGCACCGCAGGTCCCGATACGTTTATTTGTACATCATCAATAGAAGTATCGTTATCATAGCGTACGATCTGTTCAATTTCCTCAGGTTCTTGGTCATTCACATCGCGGTTTCTTGGTGAACCAACTTCTTCAGGAATCAGTGGTGCTACGTCATCATGATCAAGTACTGGCGCATTTTGTCCGTCCATGATTGTATTTAGTTGGTTTCTGGTGCAGGCAATATGTTATTTACCTTTGTATGTTGAACAATAAAGATAAATCATTATCAAAACAGCACTCACCAACGGAGGTTTACGTTCGGATTACTCTTCAAGTGGACAGACCAGTGTAGCCTAATTCTGACAGACACAGTACGGAAAATGCTATATTTGTAAACATGTAATAACTACAGCAGGTCCCTCTACCCTCTATAATTGTAACTCATACGTGGACGGCTATGTATAATTCGCGAGTTCTTCGTGCCTGTATTTCCTACATGTTCTTAAAAATATTAAAAACAACCGATAATACGTTGACAATATTTTATTTTTCTAAAAATTGTTATAATTTTCATAAAATAGTATCTGCTGCATTGTTATCTCATCATGCGGGAAAATGGGAAAGTCCTTACAATCAACATGAGTGAAGGTGGCCGCATAACGAAAATTGTTGGTAGCGGTTTACTGATAACCTAGAAATCTATACAAAATTGTTTTCAAATGAATATACCATATGTCGGTAATGTAGATAAATAATGTCGAACTTTATTCAAACATGAAAAATGCGCACGCGCATGTTTATCACATCGAAATAATTAGGATAATCATGATAGAGTAGAATTAAATGAATTTGGTTTGGATCAATAACATGAGGAATTACACATTGTTATTTGCATCATGTAAACAATTTGGATTGATGAAACCATATCAGAGAGAGAGAAACATCTGCCTGTAGCATATAGTAACGGGGTCAACTGAGCAATTGAACTCAGTAAACAATCAGGAATTACATTGACCCAACCTGCACTCTCTCGTTTCTCTATATACTTCTCTCTATTATGTATCTACATATATAAAACGTCTCTTTGCTCTTATTTCAGCCAAACATTTTTTTAATCCCCTCTTTAGCATCTTCTGGAATATTCTCTATTTTATTTTTATATTCTTCTCATGCATTGCTCGAATATATCTTTCTATCATAAAAACAAATATATAATTATTCACTTTTGAGTCATTTTTTCCATTAAACAATTATTCCCTTTATATAGAAATATATGCGTGAGTTTTGTGAGGTCATTGAACTCACATTTTCTTTCTTTTACACTCAAGTTTGGGTATATAGATGTATACATGCATACATCCAAGTATGTAACGATAATTACAATACCATCAACAAATTTAACTTCTCTCTACTCATTTATTAACATCTCATGTTCTTTCATCGTTTTTACATTTTCAGTTTATTTCTCCTTCATTTTATTTACATATTTGAATGCAAACTTCCGCCATGTTTCTTGCTCTCTGTTCTTCTTTTATTTTTCATTTTATTCCTTCAAGTGTTTCATGCAAAGCTGTGTTTGGATGCAGTAGTACACATGCAAATACGTTGATGTTATATCCAGCTGAGACATCATCAAGCTAACACGTGATAAAGATATGAGTGTAGGCCATTTTTGTTTCGTTGACTTTTAACTGACCTCTGCGAATCTATATATGTACATACAGGACACCACATGGGTGAGGCAAAAGGCCTACGTAACATTGCAAATGCTCTAGGTTCAACATTTAATATACGTACGAATTTGTATATACACAATGGTATTCAGAAAGGTTTTGTATGTTTATACTTTGATGACTATACAATATGTACACAACAAAACTGTCCTCACAAGCCGGCCGGCTTCCTTCCGATCGATATAAGCTCATTGAACTGGTCTATGTGTTGTTGGTTGGATTTCTAAATTTGTATATTGATGATGACGATAAGAGAATTGGTAAGAGAATAAATGTGTAGATGAAGTGATCTTGTGGGATCGCAATCAGATGATAAGTGAATTGCATTTTTATGTCGACAACATCAATCATTTTTTATTGTAGGGTGAACAGTTGTATTATTGTCCTCCAGCTTGTTTTATCAAGTCCTAGGGTGAAGACAAAATCAGAAATATATTGGTGTTTTTATTGGATGTATGTATTCAAGGATAACGGATTGTGAATATGTATTCGTATGATTGATTAGCGGAAACCTGTTGGAAAGTGGAATAGGTATGTATTTTTCTTGTTGTGTTTGTTGGTTGAGTTTTTTTGTTGGATGTGGGTTTGGGAATGCAAAAGAAAAATGTGGTGATGGAATAGAGGAGAAGTTGTAGACTTTCTGAATTTTATTTTATTGTGTAGTTGAAATTTTGTGTTTGTTGGATGGAAGTTGATTGAATTGGTGAATTAATATTAAATGTCAATCAAAGATTTTTCGAGAATTAACATTTTGACACAATGCTATTAATTATTAGAGAAAAGAATGATTTATTGTTGTTAATGACGCTGGGATATTTATGTGGGGTTTTTTTTTATTGTATCAAATTAATGATTAATGTGGAATGAATCAGGAAAATAATGATGCAATAAGAACAGTCGAGCACTGAATAGTAGGGATAATTATTGAGGATTAATAATTCATTCATTATCAATGTGTAAATTGAATAAATAATTGTATAATTGAATGGAATTATAAAAATTGTGGTCTTTCAGCTGTGCTTGGATGGATCTTTATAATGATTTTCGTTGAGGAAAATTATCCAAATAACTAATTATGATATCAAACGTCTTTATGGGAAAGATGAGCTAAATTCGTTCAAAACTTTTCAGAATTCTATTCACACCAATTGAATGAGTTCCATTTTGAAGAAAACCAGAGAGCAGAAATGAATTATTTCATGATGAATAGCAAACTTAACTTAAAAAATCTCCATAAATATTCTTCAAATTAAGTATTATATCAAAATATAATTTGGAATCTTTTAAAAAATGAAAGGAGAATTGTGTATAATCGATTTCTCTCTACTCCTTGGGTATTTTCTCAGAAGATTATCGTTAAAAGCCCATCGAGTCGTAAACAGGGAAAAAAATTGTGGGATATTTTGCTATCCCTTATCTTCGTCTATTCATGTTACATATATACTTAAACGTACATAGATGTATGTATAAACGCCCGAACAACCCGACTTCCCTGTCGCCGTTTTCAATGATATGTTTGCTATTTTATACAGACGGTCGTGCGATCTCGGTTAGCTCCGATACGAGCTTCGACTCGTTTCTACGGTGATGAACTTTACTGGTAAAACATACTACGAATAACGTGAGTATGTTTCAGCAGTGAGTGAGTGGAGTTCATACGAGCTTGTTGTGTGTTCCTCGTTCTTGGTGGCTTCGTCCACCGTGTTCGAACACATTTACACTCAATTTCATCATCGTTTGGAACTCAGGTGACATAATTTATATTTATTCATCAATTTATTTCATTTCAATTTCATTTGTCATTTAAATTATAATTTTCCTTTTGCATTCTGTTCCAGTTCTGCCATATTTTTTTCTTTTCATTGTTATTAATTTTTTCTTTCTATGGTGAATATTTATATCACATAAAGAACGCCCTGTTTGATATTATTGTTTATATGTGAATGAAGAATGGCATTCAATTGTTGATGAAGCGAAGTTTTTTTGATTTATAAATTGAAGAATTTTTATTTCGATTACTTATGCAATAGGTCAGTTCACCGAATGATAATTGCTGTGATTAGAGATTCGTTATGTTATATGAGACTATTTTTCTTAGGGTAGAAGAGTGTGAGCATAGAAAACGCCCTGGTATTGACGTTCTGGGATAATATTTCAGTGTAGAAGGAATTGTATTTCCTTTGTAAAATAATTCTTATATTTTTTAATGATTTGTCTTTATCAGATGAGGATAATTTTTTCTATTTTATTTCTCTTCATTCGTAATAGAACATAAAATAGTTCGATGTATCTAGAGATAATTTTTGTAACGTCGTGTTCAATGTGATAATTTTTTGATGATTAGATGGAAGTATTGAGAACGGTATGACATTGGCAGATGGAATCAATTCTTATTAATAGGACAGAATTTATGTTGGCTGTAAACTAATTGTGGCTTGTTGATTAATTGTGAATTGTAGAATATTATCTATTCATATTTCAATTGATTTTCGGAAAAATTATGACCATTTCTGTGTTTTCAAATTCTATTTTCTGCATAATAATTTTGTGTTGATAGTAAAAATTATTTTTAGATATCATCTCATTGTTTGAGTTTAGAATTCATATTTAAATTTGTGAGAAAATACCACTCATCTACATTTTAAATGATTTCACATCATCATTGAATTCATGTAAAACATTCATGAGGAGAGTAGAAGCTATTCATATGGTGATTGTTCGCACAATCTGATTTACTGAATGGAGGAACATTTGCATTCTTAAATTTTCCTCAGAAACATTTTCTTCCATTGTCAATTTTGAAGAATCAAAAATTCTCTTGTCAACATCTGTACATGATTTTTCTTTTCTTTTCTACATGAAAGAATATTTATTATTCATGAATTTTCAATTTTCATACAAGAGCTAAAATATTCATGGGAACATATTGCGTTTTTCATGGCGAATAAATATCTACAAAAAACTCCTTTTCCATATTGAAATACGAAAATAGAAATTTTATTGCATAAAAAATTTAACATCCGTTATAAAACTCATTTATAGAGATGTAAAATATTTCTGATTACTTTTCCATTTGTTATCGAACTACTTCATTTATTCAATCATAATTACTGCAGCATTTTTCCTTTCATTCTCTACTCAGAAGTTCTCTTATTGTAACCAAATTATTAGTCATCACCTTATGTTGCATCGTCATTCGAAATAATATCAACATGTGTAGAAATTTCCATTTTCGTTATAGAAAAACTATTCCAGATATTCATCGAACATAGATAAGTTATTACAACGAAAAAAAAAATATTTAATGAAAGGTTGGACATGAATCAGAGATCCATTAATTTTTTTCCTTCAATGATTTATTCATGAACTAAATCCATCGATCTAGCAATGATATTTAACCAAAATATATTCAAACGCATTTCCTACATAGAAAATTTTTCATGAGAATCACTTAAGGAAAACGTCGATTCAATATCAGAATTTAGAATCAAGAATTCATGAATATTAAATAATGTACTTTCCCTACAAAATATTTCGGGCAATTAGAAATTCAAAGATGGTTTTAAACATTCGGAAAAATAAACTTAGTTGTTATGCATTTTTCTCAAATGCATACAATTATCAATACAATTTATTCAGTGGTGATGGATGAATGATAAATGCACAATAATTCTATTATAATAATTTACTTAATCGCTCTCAACTCGTCACTTTTATTCCTTCGTTGCTTATTTGTTGTAAACATAGCAGAGGAAAAGTCACATAAATTCTCCTCACTTAATATGTAATAATGAATCATTTCACATCTCAATTTTTTGTAATATAATTTATCAACATCAACATGTTAATGAAAATGATTGATCTTGTAATTGTTTCTTGACTTTACAGACAAACTCGAGAATAAAAAAAGAAGAATGAAGGATGTCAATGTGTCATTGTTAAAAGCCTGATTGCATTTTGCATTTTCAAAAGTGCCTTCGAAGTGCTATTCAAAGTATTAAATATAGAATTATACTTGTGAGACGTTTCATATTCATTTTACGTCTTTAAAACTGATCCAAAGCACACATTGATTTAGTGTGAGATAACTCTCAGTGCATTTACAAACCAGAAGCAGTGGCAACACACAGCATATAAACGCGAAAATTTATTTCACCAAAAAAACTTGCTGCTTAAACATAAAGTATTGAAAGTACAATTTTGGCTGTGAGAAAAAAATTATTTTCGAGAACTAATCATGGATCCATATTCATTGAGGTTTGTATTATCCATTCAATATTTATATCTTAATATCTCTCTTGCCCACGTTCATTTTTTTTTGGCATCAAACCGTTCACATACACAGAACTTCATTGCAAAATTATGCAGAGAATATAACGCAACAATTTCATTGCATAAGATATAAAGACACACTTGCAATTACCTCGTCAACTTATTATAAATATATATATATGAACATGTAACATACGGTGTGCAATTATATATTATTAATCAAGTAAAAGCAATAATTTTATTCCTAAAAAATATTTGATAAATGATAGATAAATCTTGGAGATTGATGTAAGAATGAAACAATGTGTTCTCTGTGTTGAAGAATTAATTTATTGACGTCTTATTTCTTTTCATATTTTGTGGCTTGATGTTTAATTCACCATTGTTTGTAGAACATTTATTGACAGGTGTATAGAAAGGAAAAATGAAGTGTAAAAAATTCTTTTCATGTTCGCAATCGATCACATTCTTTTAAGTCACATCGTGCACACTTTTTTTCTGTTTAATCGATAAGTCATAAGACAACGTATGAGTTTTTTATTTAAGTTCGAGGCTAAATTGTGACTCATCAATGATGGACGTTATCGTGATACCACATTTATATTCTATGTCATTCTTTTTCATTATGTATATATGTATGTTTACAACAATTGTAATCTAAATTGTTGATATCAATAGAGCAGAATTATGATCATTCAGAAAAATGAGACTGGCGATTCGATGCGTTAGAGATGATCGTAACAGCACGATGACTCGATAAATGTTTGTTGTGATACAATTGCGATTAAATTGTTCTATTGGTTTTGAATTCAATATAAGTAGAGGAAAAGCAATGAAGAGAAATACATTTATATCAGCGTATACATAAGTTCAAGATAATGGATATTATATATATTTTTTTAATCATATCACCTTGATGAGTGGATGAATTTAATTACACAAGCTAGCAAGTTTTTTTCTCTCTTTCTTGGTTTCAAGTTCAATTTATATTTCAAAATGTTTTTGAATTTATGATTGTGTGTGGGTGCGCATGTGCTATTTCAACAGACGATAGCAATCGTCACGTTGCATTTATATGTACAGTTGTTGAGCACTTCGATTTGGGGCCACGTGGATGGCAGGTTGTAAAAAACAAGGAGAGAATATGGATAATGATATAAATAAGAATTTTATATTCGATTCACGGTTAACGGTTTTATATGGACATGTCATTATGTTTGTTTCATGTAACGTAGGTTTATATGATATCCAGTTCGATCCGTTGGATTTATTATTATTCTTTTATGTTATATATCGGGGTCAATTGTTTATCATGTTGACGAACTTATTGGTGAAGTATTCGCGGCGAGATGCTACGAAATTTTTAATAATTAATATCCTGGTAAATAAATAAATAAATAAATAATGGAAATAGAATTTTGCTTCATGAATTGATTCAGTCTTAAATGAACTGTTAAGAATTTGAATCCGAATTGAACGAGTTAGTTGAAATGGAATTGATGTATAAAGAATGATAAATTCTTGGACACCAGTTAGAAAAAATATGCTGAGCAGTAAACAAATTTAATATGTCCTGACAAACGTTATCGCATTATTATTACTCAACTGCATATTCTCACGACTTCAATCTTATCCACCTGTAAAAAGTAAAAAAAATTCTTTCATTTTACTGATCCTCATAACTAAAATACCAAGAAAATAAAGTAGAAAATAAAACAAATTTATTTATTTCACACATGGAATACAAATATCCAATTTTTCAAAACGCTCTTCAATTTTGTTCTGCCTTCTCTTCAGGATATAAAATTTTTTTTCATCTTAAATATTTTAATAATTATCATTATCATTATGACTATTTTTATTTATTTTTCTTCATCTCAATTGATGCGACATTTGGTTGAATGCCAGACAATAATAAATCATACAATTGGCCTTCGTGTAAATATATTTTTCGCACAACTATTAAACGCACACGTTTTGCACTTTGGACTTGATATTTAGTAGCATCGTGCCATTCGTTGACAGTTAATGAAGTAATTGCCACAAATTAACATATAATAAGAAATAGGGGAAAGAAGAACGACAAGAAAGAAATAGAGACAAAAAAGGAAACGTAGACAATGCGAGTTTCTAATATTTGAATTTGTAATTGGAATCAGCCACAATATCTTTGCAGTTTATACTTCCCTGTTTTTAAAATAATCCTTCACATTGTGTGTATATTAAAAGAGGTATGTGAATGTAAAATGTAACAGTAATGTAATAATTTTGCAGTGTTGAGCAGGAGGCCTCGAAGAATATTGAGGAAAACGAGCGAGAATGCTTCAAGGATGCCATTGTATCCAGTAGAAGTCTTAACAAAGGATTCGTTGAGCCAGTGCGATTGAAGACAGCCGTGCCTGAGGTGATTATTAATATATGCACCAAAAGAAAAAAGTGGAGAATCATGAACGATAAAAATTCTTCGTCATTGTCAATTTATACTATCAATCAATCATTCTATATCGTTATATCACATCTAGATCGTATCATGCGTCCTTGCAGCATCCTTCCACATTGTTGTGGGATTGAGTTTGGCTTATTCAGCTATTTTAATTCCTCAATTAGAAGCGCCTGATTCTGAAGTCAAGGCCACGGAATTCGAAACGTCATGGATAGGTAAGAGTGAAATGAGACACAAATTAATGAGATATACTCGTGAGACTATTTCCATTTAAGAATCTTTGAGATATTAAGAATTATTTCGTGGAAAAAAAAAGAGTAACTGATACTTTTCTTTTCTGTATTCTGTAATTATTGTTCATTAATTTTATCTCTAATATTGTTCGATAAATATTGCTCAGAGAAGATTGACAATTTAGTTTCTCAACGCCAGATTGAAAATTGATGAGCGTGATGAATTTTACTTACCTTCATAATATCCTCTTTTGACGTCTCACAATATTTTTAAGTATTTAAGAAAATTGTGAAGAGGTAGAATGTTAGAGCTAATCGAGTTCTGTGTCGGAGCCTGAAACATGCGACCGCCTCTCTTTATGGCATAGAAGATCTTAATGTTATGGTATTATTTTCTTTTTCTAGCGAGTATAATTGTGGTGGCTGCGCCCATAGGTTCGCTTCTGGGTGGTTTCTTAATGGAGACTGTTGGTCGTATTCGTACCTTACAAATTGGCTCGATCCCATGCATTGTCGGTTGGATTTTAATCGCTCAAGGGACCAACGTTCCTATGATCCTGATTGGCCGGGTGCTTACAGGTCTTGCAACCGCCATGGCAACATCACCAGCTATTGTTTATATAACTGAAGTTGCACGACCAGAATTACGTGGTTCATTATTGTCATTTGGACCAACATTAGCATCATTCGGAATGGTTTTAGCATATTTACAGGGCGCATATATTTATTGGCGATTGGTTGCCTGGCTGTGTATTATTTATGCCATTGTGCCAATATTTTTAATTCAATTTTTCGTGCCTGAATCGCCTGTTTGGCTGGTATCTAAAGGGCGCATCGATGAGGCAAAAAAATCATTGGAAAAATTATATAAATCCGAGGAAAAACAACCCGGTAAATTGTCCGCTGCTGAACAGCATTTTACAACAATTATGAAAGAAAATGAAATTAAATTGAGCGAACAGAGGCGAAGTAAACACGGCGGTGCATCAACAAAGATTCGAGCTTTTGCAAAACCCACCGGATGGAAACCAATGACAATTCTATTTCTATTCTTCTTGTTCCAACAATTTTCCGGCATTTATATCACACTTTTCTATGCTGTCACATGGTTTGAGGTAAGATAATAGAGCTAACTAAATTAGGGTTAACCGTCGAAAGTTGCTCTGTTCATTCTTATATCGAAGATATATGAAATATCTGTTGTGAAATATTAAATTCAATTATTCGATCACTTCCTGATCACTTTCAGTACTGAGTGACGTTTGATTGGTTCGAGTATTGAATTAATTATTACTTCTAACTTCCCTGTCTTGTTTTATTCATTTAGGAAGTTGATTCTGGTGTGGACAAGTATGTAGCATCAATTCTCGTGGGTATCACGCGTTTCCTTTGCTCAATGGTGAATACATGGCTGCTACGACGATATAAGAGACGTCCTTTATGCATTATTTCATCCTTGGGAATGGCTGTATGTATGGCAGTTTCCGGTTATTTCACTTTGCGAATAAAGAATGGCAATAAAAGTGGAAATTGGATGCCAGTTTTGTGTCTATTGCTTTATGTTTGTACATCGATGATTGGTTTGTTAACAATTCCATGGACAATGACGGCCGAATTGTTCCCAACAAATATCCGTGGAATTGCACAATCTGTGAGTTATGCAATGGCAAATGTTCTCATGTTTGCAGCAGTTCAGAGTTATCGCGGATTAAGAAATCTTTTAGGAGGTAAAAATGTTAAAATATGAATAGAATAACTTCTTTTTGCATTGATAATATAAATTATTTATGTGATTAATTTAATTCTTGGATTTTCTATCAGGTGCTCACGCAATTCAGTGGTTCTTTGCGGGTGTTTCTATTGGTGCGGCAATTTTCGTCTGGCTTCTATTACCAGAGACCCACGGAAAGAAGCTCTCAGATATTGAAGAATACTTTCATAATAATTTCGTTGCTTGTGGTGCAGAGGCAAAAGCGAAAAAGAGAAGGGCAAAGCGACGAGCTGAACAAAAAACTCAAGCACAAGCTCAAGCTGCTGAACCTTTGAATCCAAAGAAGCCCGATTACGTTTAGTATTTTTTCTTTTCTCTTATATTTTATCGAAACGTAATTTTTACTATAGTTATGTAGAGGCGCAATGCCACTCTCGCTATGATAATAGTTCAATTTTTATGCACTGAAGATGCTCGATAGAAAATACATGAGAAATGGATTATTAATTGTGATGAAAGAAACAAAAATAATTCAATGGAATTAATTATTTCGTTTGAGAACGAACGTTTTGTTGAATTGTCCTGTGGATCTTTGAAAGTATTCTAGATATTTTATAATTGCATTGAGAAAGTGGCCTTTTATACGACGAAAAAAAGTAGAAGCAAGAACGAAAAAAAGTAATTAATAACCTTAATAATAAAGAAAAAAAAACAAAAGTAATTAGAAATCAACAATACTTAATTTGAAATATACTTAAAGTAAATAAATAAATTTTGATCTCGCGACTGCACATTGCCCACAAGGTTCGTATGAAATTAGATGGAAAACAAAGGGATTCGTTCACGTTCAAGGATAACTGGATAACGTGATGTGATAAACTTCGAACTTGGATTTCTTATCGGTGAGACGGAGAGGAAGTGAATTGATGAATGAAATAGAAATTTCAAGCGTACTCTTATCTCAGTTGACATAGGGGATAAAGAATAACGTTACATAAATGATAATGGCTTTAATTGTGTAATAATTGGTTGAAAATATTATGATTTGAAAATGCGCGACGAATGTTCTTGACAATATTGTACATTCTTAAAAACTAATTTATCAGTATACAAGAGTAATATTTAAATAACGCTACTATATTTTTTATTATTATACATGACATTTTTCTTAATGAAATTGTTTTATTGATTCTGTTTTGTCGAATAATAACTGATAAACACCATATTGTGAAATTTTTTTTGCAACAAATCGGGATACCAAATGTGACTTTGATAATAAATATAATATTTTTTGTGTTTCGCAAAAAGGACAATTATTATTATTCCATTGGAGTAATTTCTTATCACTATATCTCTTCTTCACATCAATCGTTTTCCAGTTTGGTTTTATTTGCTCCATTTTTTTTTTTTTTTCATTTTTCATTTTATTTATTATCTCAAATTGGCAATTACAATAACAATATAAGTATTAATATAGTTAATGGTATGACATTATCAAATAATCAGCATTGAACAAAAAAATAATTCACCATTATCGTATGATAGATGAAATCCAGCAGAATATATCGTCATATAAACTATCTTGTTTTTTGCAATCACTTTTGTCTTATCAGTTGGTTTTTTTTTCTCTATTTCACGTTACATGAAGTTCTTGTTCTCAATATTATTTGCTGTTTATACTCTATGGCTTGAAAAAAAAGTTGATTGCTCATTAAATACACACTCATGATAGTTTCATTATCAATCATAGTTCGCACCGTTTTTTTCTTTTATTAAACTTCCCTTTTGCATCATTTTCTCAATATATTCAACATCCTTTTTTGTCGATATTATATAATATGAAATCGCGGATTGGATCCATTGCGAGAAAAATCATATTAATATACACGTGATTATGATACCATTCAGTATCTCTTTGTTTATTTATTCATTCGTTCACTTTCTTGCATCACAAATCATATTTTCATTGCTCTAACACACCATCATTCGTATAACATAATCAATCGCACATAAAAAAGCGTGCAAAAAAAAAACAAACAAGAGCGTAAATTATGCTTTACAGAAAAAAAATTAAGCGCTCATTCCATCTTAATGGATGCCAAGGGGATGGAGAAAGGAAAATAATATTGAATTAGAAAAGGGGAGGAAAGAAAACTAAAATCCGAGTCAAAGAACGTTAAATAATACTGAATTAGAACAGAAAAAAGTATCATTATTACTCAGTCAACTATTAGATGAAATAGAACAAAAGAGTATAATGGCCGAAAGAAGAAAATAGTTTACAACAAAGTTATCGCAGTTATTAACATTGGGAACCAAAAGAAAAAAGAATAGTAATTGACTGAAATAGAAGAAATAACGAAAGATGAAAGAAGAAAAAATATATATGTATATATATTACACATTTAACTTTACAACTCCATATTTTCCAAGCATGAACCGATATAAAGTACAAGAAAAGAAATTGGATAGAATTTTCGTGTCAATGGCACAACATAATACACGAGGAACATATCAGATCGAAAAAATTATCATTATTGTTCTCTCGTATAACTTTGATTCCGCTCGGTGAAGAAAGACTAAGGGGGAAAACAAAATTGAGGGAGAAAAAGCTCACGTAGTTATAAAAACGAAAATATCACTAATGTATAACATAACGAGATAATTCAACCTTGTTAGAAGAGGAAAAGAACAATAGAAAAAAGGAAGAAAGGAATATGCAAGGAAGATTAATAAATAAATTTACTGAGAAATAGTTCGGCGCATATTCACCGGGAATCACGCCATCGACTCGGGAGAAGATTGAAAATACGGGTATTTACACTGGCTCATCATTCATTATTTTCTTCCTCTATTCACGCACACTCAAGAAATAAAAACAAAATCAATACGCTGTCAATTAAATTTTTTCTTTTCATTTCATTTGAATTTGTTTGCGCGCATTTAAGCGGCTTCTCTGCGTATAATATGTGCACTTGATGCATTTATATTTCCTGTCGTCGTGTTTATCAATTTTACGTATTCATTTGAGGAGAAATATTAATTCTCTTCCTTCATTCTTCCATTTATCATGCGCGCGATTTAATCATGGGCTGCTGCTGCTCTTGCCGAGGAATTTCAACAGCAGTGATTCATGTCTCGCCTCGAGCCGGGAAAATCGTTTGAGTATTGCGACCCTCAGAGTCGCGGCGCTACTTCTTAGTTAGTTCCTGCTGTGATTACTTCGTGGACTTGACGATTGGCTCGTAGCCTCTTGTGCTTTTTGTATATAAATGTTAAGCAATTTTAATTTACCACCATAAAGATTGCGACGATATGGATCAAATGCCTCTTCACCAATAGCCGCGTGTATAGCAACCATACAAAATACAGCTGCTTTACGAACAACACTTTCATTATTGTCATAAGCAAGCATTAAAGTAGACATCACAGCGTCAAGATATCCCTCAATTCCTTTACGACCACTGTGTTCAATAACATTCTGAATCATCTTAATAGCCGCAACATTTTTTGGAAACGGCTCGATCTTAATTGTCGTCAATGCAAGATGTATTGTTTGTTCAGGTGGTAAAACAGTAGCTATCATTGCCGCACAATCTTCAGCAGCTTTCAATAATTGTAATGGTTTTGTTGAATTTGGTGTACCGCTTTGACTCGTTCCTCTCCTTGGACTACCACTAGATGGATCGTAAGCATCTGTTTTGTGTTCGTTCAAAACTTTTAACACCAATAATTCACCATAATTGGAAAAGCACTCAATCAATTCACGACACTTGAGCATTTCAATTAATGTTTTCAGCACTTCAATCTCCAATGCTTTATCTTCAGACGCAAGACAATCAAGCATTGTCTTCAACAATTTACGAAATTGTCCAATAACATGAGTTGCACCATCACCATCACGCATATACAATTGAAATTCACGCAAAGCGTTTGCCTTTTCAGCATTATCAACAGTTGTACTTTGAAGTAATTTTAATGTACGTTCAAATACTTCAGGACCACGTAGTGATTCTGATGGTGTTGCTGATGCACTATGTCCATCATAACCATTATTACGACGATCAGGAAGAATTAAATCACCAGCAATTGTGTCACTTGATCCATTTACTGTAATACTACCAACACTACGGCCACGTTGTGTTGGCGATGACACTGATGATGATCTTCCAGAATTTGATAATGCTAAATTTTCTAATCTCTCTTCCACATCTGCCATATTACTTATACCGCTATCTTTACTTGATGTAGCACCTTCCATACGTTCAAATCCATAATTTTGTATTTCAGCTGTTGTACGACGCAATGATTTATAAACTTCTTCGGCATTTAAATGTTCGTCAGTTGATTCTACATCGTGTCTCAATGCTGTGCGAGCCGGTGATTGTGGTGCACGTGGAATATGTCCACTCGGTGATGCAGGATTACTTGTTGCTGATGATCTTCTCAAATGATTCTGAACAACCGGCATTGCAATATCCTGATACGTCTTTGGTAGTTCATTTAATATCATTGGGAATTGCGGTGGATTCAAATTATAAAGTGCTATTACGGCTTCTTGAGCATGCCGACGTACATCCTGACTCTTTACATCATTTGTCCAATCCAATAAACGCACCAGGGCCGATTTACAACTTGCATTTAATGCTGATGGAATTGCATTCTCCGCGACGTGTGATAAAAATGTTAATGTCGCTACTTTAACACGTGAATTTGGTGTATGTGCTGGATCAGTTAAAAATCGCATCACCACTGGCAGTAATTGTTCACCGGGAAAACATTCTCTGGTGGCAGAAATAATGATTTGATTAATTATTATATAATTACGAAGAGCTATCAATTGAAGATTAAGTTGTTAACGTATTTATTCTTGATTTATTTTCTTTACCTCACTACTTCGAGAGTTTTATTTATTTTATTTTGTATTGATCCAAGAAGATCGGTGCCGAGTTTGTTGAGCAGTCGTGTGCATAGGACGTATAACCAATCATTCAAATCTTCATTGTGTGTAAGGATGAGCTCATTAAGAGTATCCAGGAACAAGCTGAATACTTTTGTATGAGAGTCCATGAACATTTTTGTAAAAATATCAGTTACTTTACGTAATTCAGTGGCAGTTAATGTATTGCCGTTAACTAGAAAGCTTTGAAGATCTAATAGTCCTTCCTTACGATCGCCCCAATGTTTACGACCACAACACTCAATTATTTCTCTAATATCCTGCAAATAATAATTACGGTAATGAACTAAATTCAACAATTTTAATGACATATTGAAATCGTCAAGTGTACGAATATTGTTATATTTACAAGACAAATTTCGTGATTTCAGATATTAATTTATTAATGTGTGACAATAATTATGTACGTTGAAACAAATATTTAGTTGATATACAAGGAGGTTAAAAATAAGAAAGGAACGATAAAGCAAAATGAAAATAATCGGAAAAGATAAATAAAAATTTGCAACAAACCTTGGGATTTGATTGATCCCACAGATCGCGGTAGAGTCTCTGTTGTGAGCCGCTCCACGAGAAAGACTATATTTCGTGTTGAACAATTACAATCGATGATGTAATAATAGAATGCATGTGACAACACACAATTTAAGTCCAGAAAAACAAACCCCAACATAACCCAGGGCGGACGACGAAGACGAGAGCAAAAAAACGAATAAACAGAACGAATAAAACAAAAATGCAAATCATGCGTTGAATCATTAATAATTAAAACAATATGAAAATACAAAAATACATATAGATTATCTTCTATAACTAATTGGATAGACATAATTTGTTATTTTGAATTGAAAATCATTCCATGTCGTTTAATTCGATTCGGAATGATTTTAAAAACGATTAAATGAGCGAAAAAAAACTTTACACATAAAGGAGGGAATATCTCTTGGAATCTTTCGTGACCTTTTTCGGGCTACCATAATTTCTTTGAATGATAACTTACATCACTGGTACGTCGAACATTGTCCATGCTGCGTTCTGAACAAATGCTGCTAGTTTCGCTATCGTCACTGTGATCACCTTTGGCTCTTGATGATCGTGGCTGATGATCAATACTGTCAAATGTGAGAGCGTCTGCCAATGCCGATTCCGCCTCTCTTGATTGTTGCAACATTCTTTGTGCCATCACCGGTGGTCTTGGTGACATGTACATATTTCTACCGCGTAATTTAGAACTGATATTACGATCCAATCCAAATCTTTGTGGACTTGGATCACGACTTGTTTCTGTACTTCGCATTCCAGCACCAGAAAATCGTCGTGCTCGTGTTGATTCACCTTCACGATTGTACGTCGCGTAATTCATTCGTGATGCTGGTGAACACGATCGACTGCTCGCTATTTGACAAAAGTGAAAGAAATATTATTGTATTGATAATAAGTCAATTTATCTATTGGTAAAATGAGTTTATTTTTTATTCAACTTACGTTGCGATTGTGAAACACCAGAGACTCGTGTTTTAGTTCTAGCAGTGCGTTCTGGACTTGCCATAGAAATAGCATCCACTGGTTTTGTTGCACGAGCTTAAAAATAAAATTGATAAGGTTATTATATTGCAGATTTCATCCTGTTTGGAATGATTATGAATGAATATGTTCGCTTACGAGTTGTCGCTTTGCTACGATGCATATTGGCATACATCATTCTCGATTGTGCTCTTCTTGCCGCTTGAAGATCAATTGCACTGTTCGATCTTGGTGCTGGTGATACTCGGCCTTAAATAAACGAAAAGAGAAAAAAAACCCTCTTTTATTTTTCAATATATCAATATTCATTTTCCCCAATTTTTTCGTGCGCCATTTCCATGTGGAATTTCTACTACGACCATACACAACTTATAATTAAAAATTATACCAACAAATAATAATTGCAATGTCAAATGAGATAAAAATGGTTTTTTAATGTATCCCAACACCTAAACAAAAAATTCTACGAAATGATATATTTTGTATAACGATTAGTAAAATGCATCGTATAAGAAATAATGATATTCCTTGTGTATATATGGTTGAATAATATGAAAATAATATAAAAAATAGAACAAAAAATTAGAAAAATGAGTAAAATAAAAATTTTGATTTTGTTTTTCATCAATAAATGGATGAGAAAACAGTATTTGAATTACAATAACTGTCAGTTGGTCTTTGTAGAACGGGAATTCCAGATTGACGATACGATCGTGGCAGAGACGGTGTCCGTTTCAGTGGCCCATGGGGCGGACTCTGTGTCTGATGCAAATTTTCCGTGCTGCCTTTTTGTGCATTAATCATCATTGACAACATGTTGAAATGCACGTAGACACCAATAGAAGAGAGCAGCATGAATGAGAAGTGAAAAGAGTGAATTTGAGAATGAAAGAAATAAAAAAAAAGATGGAAAATAAAGTGAAAGAAAAATAAAATGGGTACGAGAAAATTGTTGATGATAAAAAAAATTATACATATAAATGAGAAAGTAAGAGGATAAAGAGAGCAATGCTATCGGATATCAGACTAGAATATGTATAATGTATCAATATTGAATAATAATAGTAAAAGAAAAAAAAATAAATAACACACCTGCAGCGCTCATGGTCGGTCGCGTTGGTCTCGGTGGAATGCTAGTCGTTCGCGGTACTGCATTCAAACTATTTACACTGCCACTATTACTCTGTGACATGAGTGCACGTTTGCACGAAGCGTCCATGGTATTTAAAAGCATTTCTGCTTGTTCGGGAAAGTGATCGCGAAATCCCCAATATGCTCTGCAATAAAATGGATAATTGAAGATAAAAAAAATTGAGAGAAATACAATTTGTTTTGCTTTATAGTTTCTAAATTATTATATAAATTGTATTATTACTTTCGGGCGAAGGCTCTAGCATCATTGTCCGAATCTGAAACACCCTTGCCAATAGTTTCTTGCAGTAATTTAACATGCCTCTGTAGCAATTGCGTCGACCATGTTTGCAAAATGAGATTTAGATATTCACATCCAGCACGGCGAATGTCTTTGCTCTTGCTGCTCATGAATGCCGTAATTATTGGGATGAAACGGGGACTGTGAGTGTGTTGTAAGATAAAACGCAATGCCACTGCTCCTGATGTCGATACGACCTGATTAATATTGAAGGAGAAAAAAACAAATGAGAATAAGTATTGGTTATGAATCCTGTGGACAAGTCTGACCAGTAGGACTCATATTTTAAAGTTGATTTAATTAATTATGAGAGACTTCTTCACATCTATTTCTCGGAATGAACATTTTTACATATACAAGTTTTTAAGAGATTATATTATATCAAAAAAAAAAAGTGACATAACTGTTTTGGAATATTTATTAAAGTTTATAATTGAATAATTAGTCAAAAAACTGGTTTTGTTGGGTAGAATTGAATGTGGTTATTTCAGAAATTTCGTAGTTAATAGACTGGTGATTTTTATTTAGAATAAATAATAAAACAAATTTGTCACAGATTTAATTTTGATCAAAGACGAATCCTCAAAACGATTGGAATAATTTTCATTACCAATTTTTCGACTGCTTCGATAAAATCAATTCATATTTACCTTGGCACTGTTTTGTATGAGATTCATCAGCGGGCCCAGCATCGCCTCGATAAAAAAAGCAATTTTATTTTTCAGTTGTCGACTGAGGAAAGCAAGTGATATACAAGCTTCCTTGACAACTTGCGATCTTAAATCTGTTATTGCTCCTTCAAATGAATTTTGAATGCTCTTCAATATTTCTATAAAAGTTTCATGATTTGCACCGCCAGCTATCACAATCCCACGTATTTTCTTCAACTGTATCACAAATATAATCACAATGTTTAATAAATAATATTGAAATTACATTATAACAATAAATTTCTACCGTTTTCGTTCTAACAAAAAGAAAACGAAACACAACTCACACTGTCAATTCTTAGGTTCCAGTCTTTCTTATCATCTCCAATTATTTCGCGAATTGTTTTCATTTGATCTTCCAAATCTTTTGTAGAATATAAATGAACAGCTGGAACATCTTCGAAAGCGCTGAGGAATGTGTCTTCATCAATGGCACCGGCCCCACCTGAGTTCAATCGTTCATTTAATTTCAATCCTAATGAGTTAAAAAAAGCCAACAAAAATCGAAGAAAAACAGAAAGAAGAACACAAAAGCAACAATAAAAACCATAAAATGAAAAAGATAATTTCTAATATTTTTATATCCTTCAAAAAACATTTTTAATACCTAATGGGGATGGAAGAACTTTAGCACTGGGTCCAAATTGACTTTTTTTCTGAAGAACACTCTTCACTCGACGTATCGGTGCTGACTTAATCTGCAACTGTTTAAAATTGAATTACAAAAAGGAAAATAAAGATTAATTGCTAATAATAATCTTACCGCTCTATCAGGTTCGTCTGCATCTTTTCCAACTGTAAAATAGAAAAAAAATTAAATAGTTTATCTAAATATAAAACAAATATAAAATATATCACAATAAATTCATGCTCTCATCAAATCAAAGTCGCAAATAATTCTTTATTCACCCATAAACTAACCAGATGAATAATGATAAATAAAATATCATCGCCATATACCTAAATGTCCATATAACCATGGTGGTTTATGAATATCACAGTGACATCCACGTGCCCTTGCACCTGGATGCTTCACAATATTATCCCATTGCAATATCCATGAGCTGCTTGGGTCCCATATTTTTTTATCTACACTCGGATACTTCACGAGGCCACGATGGGCACAACGATGTCTATATAAGCTCGAATAATCATTCCCATCAATCAAAACACCATTACTATTATTCATATTTCCAACTTGATCACCAATTACTAAATTTAATTCACATCCAATTTAACCTGTTCTCACACCAACAAATTCAACTGACTCAGTTCAACAATGTGAATATAAAAATGAACACTTGAAACTTAGTACAATGCTAATGGAAAACTGTTATAATGAAAGAAAGTGTGAAAATCCCACGACAGAATGAATACTAATACTCATGTGCACATACGTATTTTTGCATATCAAGATATTCATTAAAATGAAAGTATTTTTCATTGTTCAACAATCTTTTGTTCTCACTCATATGATTTTTTTTTTATCACTTCCTCGCTCTTTCCCGAAAATTAAGCTGACCTTAATAGATCACTTGACAGATTGGCAACGCCAATGAAACAATTTTTTTTCATTACATTCATTAATTATTTTATTGATTTTCATTCACTAAGGAATTTTTTTGATATTGTTCTTTTTGTTTCTTGTCTTTTGGAGTTAATTTGTATCGTTTTTTCTCGTGTTTTTTCTTTTGTTATTGATAGTGGTGTTTAATAGGTGACACAATGGATGATAGTAACAGCACGTAACACGGATATCATCGTACTGTACCCATGATCACAACAACACGGCGTCGGGACCCCGTGGAACGCTTGTGAATCATGAGTAAAGTTTCTCGCTTGAGTGTCTACTGTTCAACATGTTCATGATTTACTTTAGAAGGGGGAGATTGAGAGGAGAAGGGCCGACCTTCCCCTATAGAATAGATATTGGTGGGGTGAGGAAGATTCTTTTGTTGTATCCCCTGAGCGACGGATGGAGAATCGAAACAAATTTATTTTTACTGCTTTGATATTTGATTAGAGAATTGAAAATTTTTATAAATTTTATTTTCACCGTGACATTATTTGATTTCTTTTCATTCATTTAGAATTAAAAAAATTAAATTTCTTATTTGTCCTATTTAGTTGTATTCAATTTGATTTTTAACAAACAAATGTTAACAAATTCTTTCTCACAATTACAAAAATTAAAAACCCAAAAATATCTATTTATAGAATAAAAAATTTGCAATTCAATTAAAAAGAGAAAATTGTAGATAATGAATTATTAGCCAATGATAGATTAATTGAAAGTGAGGATGAGATTATATTGCATCGTCAAGGTGAATCGTAAAGCGCAAGGATTAAATACCAGTTACATAAACACAAATAATTATCAACCGGAAAGTGAACGATAAATCATAAATTATAAAATAAAAAAAAAAGGAAAAAAGCCAAACACACTACACAGAAAGTGAATACTACGAAACGATAAAAAAAAATTTTGCACACTGGTAAATGCCACGATAATTTGATAACGATTATTGACTTACTCTATTTCATCTGAATAAATTCAATAATTCATTCTCATAATAAATATAAAAACCAAACTCAATTTATTTTACATTCCGACATGATGGCAAAATATTATTTTGCAGATTAGAGAAATGTATGTCGTGGCAAATAAGCTCGCGGGTATTCCTGAGAAATTGGCATCCGCAACACGCCTACACACGAGATGCAACGGAATCAACATAGAAAAAAAAATCCCATAATAACAATATAACGTAGTATGCAATAAATATCTTATATCCATGGCAATATTTCTCTTCAACTTATAAAACCATTAATAAAAATAAATTCAACACTAATAACGAAAAAAAAAAGATAAACATATCAATATATAAACAATAATAAAATATTCACTATCATAAAATAGTAAAACAACAAATATATTTTGTTGTATTAAAAAATAGTGAAGAAATTTTACACGACAGACCTTTCACTTTTCGCACATGTACAAGTAAGTATATAGACATTCGCGTATACCCCTAAGATCATACAAAAGAGCACAAGAGAAAGAAAATTAGAGAGAACATCGAGCATCTCATGGACAAATAGCAATAGAGTCAATAATCTAATTACAAATTCTACTACCAAGAAGAATAGTAAACTGTTATTTGTTTGATGATTATTCCATTAAATACTATTGCAAATACGATAAATGATTTAATTTATATTCCATATTGCGTATGGAATTAGAGAGTGAATATGTAGTCATGTTTGTGTATATAAATAATAGTCGATTAGTCACTAACAATGTCACGTTTTCTAAAGAGACGTTTTACGCATTTTTTATCAAGTAAAGTACATGTAAATTGCACGAGATCACAGAGAAAATTATCCCATGTTATGTTTCTTTTTTTTTGTCTTCTTTTCTTTGTCAATATTCTGAGGCTATTCATACATTGAAATAGTTTGTTCTCATTCAGAATTATTCATTGGTATTTCAAGGTGATTAAAAGCAATAATAAATACGACTGATTTAATGACAAAATATTTTTTATCTTATACTGTCGAATTTAATTGAGATGAAAACTATATAATGATCTAATTAAAAATATTATTGAACTGTGAAGGACTTTAAAGACGAATGAATTACCGGTGGAAATTGTCTATTATTTGTCATCATCACTCTTCACGGGTACTTGAAGCTCTAAAAATATACCTCAAATCAAGCGAGTCATGATATCTCTGACTCTTTTTTAATACCTATTATTATTGTCATTTTTTTTTCTGCCTTCATTATTACTATTTCGCCAAGCCCCTGAATTCTTACTATAATACTAATTATATACAGTCAAAACGATAACAATATGTAGAATGGAAATACAAATTATTTATCTTTTTTTCACGAATTTATAAGAAATGCACGTGCGATATAACACAGCTGCATATATTGGTGAAACTCGCGACTTCTTCTCTGCATTATGTATGGAATGAAACGAATGGAACTTTCTGAAATGAATGATACAAGTTAAGAATTATTTTCTATGTATATATTTATTTGTGGATTGACTGGATTAACGGAGCGAAGCCTAATTCAATTACGGAAGTAGACGAAATTCGAAGGTTAACGAGAATGTTTAAAAGAATTATTTTACATTTTATGAGAATATTAAATATAAGCAACTTTTGTGGTAAAATTTACCTCTCTATTATTTTTTTCTTTCGTATTTCATTTTTTTCTCTTTTATTATTCATAAATGAAGACGAACCATGGAGGAGAGGTGAATAGTTATAGTCGATGACATAATCTTGTGGACGTAATCAAGTCGTTGCTATTCGTCAGTAGAAGTCAACGGGAAAAGAAAAAAAAGAAACAAAAAAAAACCTTTGCACTGTTGTCATTTAAATGTTTTTTTCTCGTGTGAATTTTTTTTTACGTCAACGTCAATTGAAGATTCCAGTGATAGCAAGGACATTATCGTATATTCAATTACTATTAATGCAAGATGTTGATGTGGGTGGAAGAATAGGAATTAATTTTCGATTTGAAGTCTGTTAACTTCTGATGAGAAGGAAAATCGTTTGTGAGAAAAATTTCTGTGTAGTAGTGGAATTATTTCAGACTCCCAGGTGTATTAATGGCATACTTGCACATTATTTCCTGGTATTATTGCATTGCGTAGAGGCTTATTCAGTTACGAAACGCGATACTACAGGTGGTAATTCGATCTGACAGCGGCTTTTACTAATCAAGGTTGAATATTTACAAAAATTGAATTTCTCTCTACTCAATTATCATTTTTGTTCGTATCGCATATCATCAAATGTCTTCTTTTCATTTCATCAACGTTATGGTAAAGCATTTTGTACACTTTCAGAGATGGCAGCACATTATTGAATGACAATAATGATAAGGCAGCTCGCGATTCATTTGCGACTGTGATTTAAATGAGAGAATAATTTATATTTCTGATGATTGGAATAAAAGTAATATTGTACTCACTGTCTGATGACATTGCGAGTGGTAGAAGATCACCTTCGTTTTTAAGTTGATCAAATCTCTCAACAAGAAGTTGCCATCTATCAATATGGACAGGAAAATTACGAGAATTATTATTGGATGTTAAATACTACAGTGCACAATTAATTTTTTGCTGTAATGAAATGAAGAAAATTAATTGGTAATTAGTTCTTGCAACTTACTTGGCTTGTGGCACATTGTGTTTTCGTTGGAGATCATTACGGAATCGATCGCCCACATGTCTGTAAATGGTTACGACTGTATTGAGCGCTGTCTCACGAACTTTTTCATTAGGATCCGATAATAATTTGACAATGCTTGGGATAACTGCTGAAAGTGCCATCTCATCTGCACCATGTCTGTAATAATAAAATATTGAATAATGTGGGAAAGTACTTTGTATAATAAAATTCAGATCACTTTTACAATTCATTATTCTTTTGTAAATTGTATTCAACTTACTCTGCGAGCATTGTTGTGAGTAAAATTAATGATTCTTCACGTAATTTTGTATTTTTATGACTGAAAGCTGGATGAAGACGATCTAGAAGTTGTTGCGGTGTCATACTTCCTCTCTCCATTATTTTCAACAATACCAGACGCGCTTTTTCACGTGTAGAATCTTTACTGTCACCTGAAAACAAAATTTCCATTGATATCATTTACCATTCAGCGTTAATATTATTAATTATTATTATTTTGCAGTTGCAATTCTTCTTTATTAAATAAAGCAGTCTTACCTAATCGATCGATTGTCGGTTGGATAATTGTCGAGATGTAAGGTCGGAAATCGTGACCCATGCGATCTGCAATGTGTGTAAGTATCTCCAAACCATTCTGGACAATCTGAAAAAATAAATAAAACAAAACTATGTATTGAATCTGTATTATCATAGATATTCACAATTAATTCTCTTTCGCCTTCATTTACATTGTTATATCTTATTCTTTCGATCAAACGTCTCTACGACATTGATGCAATTAATTAAATGACATTGAAAAAACTCCTGAAATCCATTTAAAGACACTTGAGAGTTATTACGTGCTGTGAATCAATGACGACGACAACGATGATACAACATCAGGGGGTGAAAAGAAGAAAAGAAATCCAACGTTTTATAGTTTTAGACAGTTGATCAATATTTAATGGCACCGAGCTGTTCATTTAACTACTCCGAGTTAATTTATTTTTGCTCAACGTCAAAAGTGATGATAAAATAGTTGACATAGGTAGACTAAAAACTTGCGAAAGGACTTAATGTCAATATTGGTATTTACTACATGAAGAAATAAACAAAAAAATAGAAAAGCATTATTTGCTTGGCGGGAGTTAAGCAGCTGGAGCCAGCTTACATTATAGTTGCGAGAGAATCACATGAGCATGCCTATTTTAGTTGACTCTTGTCGTCGGGGTAATCGCTCTGGCATGCGAATCAGAGGATTTGTCCATTTGTTCCTTTTGGATTTAGTGGCCCTTAAATAGGTTTGTGCTCTGGCAACATTAAATAAAGTAGAATCACATTGGGTAAAGCAGATTTTGCACAAGCAGAAAATGAAAAGCTAAACTAAATCATAATTCTGTTATGAATATTCCTCAAATCCAATAAATATCATGTGAATTCATATTTGATTTTCACTATAGAATATTATAAGCGAATTTTAACGCACGCTCATGAAAAAAGTGCTGTCTCTGAATTGCACGAAAGCGACAATCGTTTATGTCCCCGCCTGGAAACGAGTCCTCAGCTGACGTCACAGTCGAAAACCAAACAAGGAAATGCGAGAGCAGTAGAGATGGAAAAAAAAGAAATAAAATATAAGAAATAAGAAATAATAAAGAAAGAATGGACCGTGCAAGGACAATGCAGAGGGAATATACGACCTTGACACCAATTGAATATGTTTTTAAAAACTTTTGTTTATAAATAATTGTTGAATATTAGTAGAATTGATATCGTTTTAATTTATGAAGATATATTAAACTATATGAGACAATGATCATTCATTGTAGTTGTATTTGAATATATAATGTTTACGTGAATATGAGAATGAGTAATATCTCTATGGCGACATATTGGTGTTAGTGGCATAAAAAGCCGGGATAAATATAGCAATGAACGATTGAACTCACAGACAACACATATGGACTTCACTTTCTTTACATATGAATGCTCGTGTGGGCGTGCATAAGATCAAGAAACTAAATTGATCGAATTATTCCACTGTATGTGTCTTCATTATTTTTTCTTTCTATATCCATTTCGTGTCACGTCGTAGCAAACAAACTATTTGAATATTGAATAATTATAGTACAGAGTAAAATAAAGGAGAAATAAATATATAGAGTCTCTGTACGCTTATTCAATCCCTCTCATGAACGAGTTTTATAAATCTAAAATGGTGTGAAAGTTTTTCACCCATATTAGTCCAATGACTGGATGCAACTTTTGCTCTTAAGACATCAACAGTATCCCTTTACATCTCGTGTCCATTCCAGACTTCTTTCATTCAATTATATAATGCAATTCTTTGAAAAATTAGTATAAAAATATTCAAATGTTCATACATTGTAGATATTTTTTTGTATTTAATATTTGGAATTGTAGAAGGTTGAATATGTTTTTCTACACACTCACCTTGGCATTGCCATTTCCCAGCCATGGAATAACATTGTCAATGAACAATCCTATATCCTGACATTCAATTGTGTTTGATGTGTCGCCAAGATATGCCAATAAATTATTACCAACTGTCATTTTAGTTTTGATGTCTGCGCTTGATAGAAGTGGCATAAAGCCATCCATGTCCCTTGGGTTCAACGCCATGGCGTAACCCGAGGACTAAAAAAAAACAACAAAATACACCAGGTTTCAAATGTAATTGCTCGGATTGGTTTCTTTGCTTTCACACAATTTAATGTCGATATTATCTCTCTCTTCGTCGTTTTGTTTTTATCTTTTTCAGTAACCGTGTTGAGTCTTTGGCCCCATTATTGAAAGACTCTGGTAATGATTTAATAAATGAAACCTCTATCACAACTGTACAGAGTTATTGCAAGTGTATTTATGTATGAATGTGACTGATTGAAATCAGTGATTAACAATTGTCTAATGATATCTCAACAATTGAAAAATTTTCTTTAATTCCAAGCGTTGCACGACCAATCATTTGAGAATTATTTTCTTCAACTTGATGGCAACATTGTCATTATTTGGGTTATCATTTGATGATTAATTTTTATATTTGAGAGTACGTAACAAATTTACAGTGAAAAATAGTTGATTGAATGAGGTTAAAAGGTCAATTAGTGTCACTGTGATTATATTTTTACTAATTAAATGATTTTCATTTAATATTTACGATTATATTTGTTGTACTAATTTCACAGACACATACACACATCACCACGTTTTCAATAATCAAATAGTTCCATGTTAAAGACAAAATTGAAAGAGCACTTTTTTTTCACCTTTTTTTTCGACGAAGAAGTTTTGGAGTGTGGTAGGTGGTGAAACTGTGTGGTGAATTCAGGGGGTGGAAGGGTGTTATTTGTTGGCGCAGATGAAAAAAAAGTGCTGTATGAGTTGTGCGAGAGATTGTGTTGACGATATGTGAATGAATTGAAATAATTTTGTATGTTGTATAACCTAAAAAATCACTATCACTGTTGGGTGGGAATATTACGATTTGATTTGACTCGATGTGTAAGAATCAACTGATGTGATATGGGAGTTGACTTTTTTTTTCCTTCCTTTTTTTTCTCATATACAGATGAGAGAGAATTTCGCCGCAAGCACCGCCATTTTAGCCAACTCTACTTTGTCGGTTATGCAGAGCGATCCAGAGCATGGAAATGTAGTTTACAGTGCGATCGTGAAATTTATGGCGAGTTTTCAATTGAAAAGTAGTTGTGCATGTGGCGCTACCTTCAGGAGTGTTCATTGGATTGATAGGTGGCGCTGTGTATTGATTTTTTGAATTCGAATGGTAACGGTCGAATTTGAAATGTGGGTTGATTCCTGTCCTTACAAGAAGGTGTAATCAACGCCAAGTTAACGTCGAATAACTCACAAACAAATCGGAGGAAACAAGAAAGGAAAAAATGCTCGGGTATCTCTTTCAAAACTTAATAAAATCCATCCATCTCTTATCTATGAAAAATAATTCCCATCAATTTATGTCTCGAGGAATATTAGTCGTATAACTAAAGAGTGAATAACGCACACAAGCATAGTTGTGGCGTTAACTCAGTTCGTCAAGGTATTTTGTCCTTAGTAATTTCTCTTTATTAATTTCACATGATAATGAACTGTTATGAACAACTCATGCATTCCAAAAGTAATTTCCGAGGTTAGAATTAAAAAAAAAAGTATGAGTATTTCAGAGGTTATGTATTTCCAGGTTATATACCAATGCATTTGAGGTTATGTAAAGGACGCGCGTTTTGTGTACATTCAAAACACAGATGGCGCTCACTAAAAATCATCATGGCCGCTGCGATTTTGCTACTTTACATATTCACTAACACATCAGTCTCCGAATGACAAATACACATATCTGTATACATCTACAAGTGCACATACATAAACTGGTGTCCTATACGAAGTCAAAGGAGCGAAGCACACGATAAAACAGCTCTGAAAATATTATTATCTATTTGACATTTGTCCAATTAGGATTGTGTCAAGTTTGAACATTGTTATCGCTCGCTACTGGTTACACATATATCATATCCAGCTCTTTATCATCATTGTCAATATATAAACATGCCGGATATATCCAGCATTACTCATTATCCTCTTAAGGTATGTATTTCATTCATAATATATACATAATAAAAATAAATATACCTTCTTGTATCGCTAAGTGGTATTTACGCATTTGAATTTTGCGTTGTTAGCTGTTGCATAAAAAATAAATACAGACAAAAAATTATTTAACATCGGAAATGAATAATATTTTTAATTAGATTGCAAATTTTTAGCCAGCCCCGATTTATAAGTCTTTCTTGATGAATGAATAAATAAAGTCAATGAATAATTGACATGGGGTTATGTTGCATGTATTTCACATTTTCTAAATTATTTTACTTTGATTTTATATAAAGAACGATAGAGGCGAAACTGGGGTGAAATATGATATGACATATCGCAAACACAAGACAGGTTTCATGATAAAAAAAAATCGATTCTGATTATACATATGTGTATGTGATTTTATATGTATATATATTCATATATTTAACGTATGATTCTTCATGTCTTTATATTCATTCGATATTGTCTGTATTTTATATTCAAAACCGAGTGGGCGTATGATAGACATAGAGAGATATATGATTTATAATTATCGTCACGTGATGACGCACTTTTAATCTTTTATATATGTGTGTGAATGTGTGTATGAATTTATTGATGAATTAAATGATTTCAATATTTTTTACTTTGCAGATTATCTTTGCTGTACATCTAATTCTTACAACATGGTAATTATTCTATTTGCATCGGTTTCATGTCGATTGGTGTTCATATTAATTTTCTTGCTGGTCTAATATTTATTAGAATTCATTGGAAACATTTTTGTGATGATGTCTTATTTGATTTGCTATTTTTTTCCAGGGGACTTCAAGGACATTGGTGCCCACAGTCAGCGATGTTTTACAATCTTCTTTTCTTTGGTTGTTTATTATGGGCAGTGCACAATATAGAATCAGATGAACCGCTACAATTTGTGAGTTCCATTGTTGAAATAACAATTTTTTTTTCAGTATTTTATTGATAATGGCTGTGTTATTTCATTTCGTAGGCACTGCTCATAAATGTATTGTCGATATTGTTCGACGTGATCACATTGGCAATCTACTTCGAAGATAGCTGTAAGTTATTAATCACACTGAGACAAATATTTAAAAGCTGACAATGATAATTGTGCTTGCATAAGTAGCGAGAAAGAAAAAAAAATTAGGAAAGAATAAAAAGTAATGACGTAAAGATGAAATATTGAATAATTGCTTCGGGGCAAAAAAAATAGTCATGATTCTTTATTACCTCCTAAAACATGCTGCAGAAGATGTATCTGTCTGATCCAACCAACTTGTAGATCCTGCTGAGAGATTCAGTGGCGCAATCATGATAATAAATTTAATTGTACGATTAATATCGTGCAAATATCTATTGAAAATTGGCCAAGCGAGAAATGGATCGTTGGCGACATTATTTCCATCTGGTCCCGGTAAGTAGAAATCTCGATTGTTCCAAACAGAATTTTTTTTCGCTATCATAACGTCTACTTTCTCGATAATAACTAATACTTGTAATTTTTTTTGTTTCTCATTGCATTTCTAATTTTTTCAGACTTTGGAAGGCAACAATACGAAGATTTATCATATCCAGTACCGCAAAATAATGATTTCTCAGGAATTTAAAAATATAAAAGGTATACACTTATGTAATTATTTTAAAAAACAAAAACCAGTCAAATTTAATTGATGAATTAATTTATTCATAAATTGAATTGAATTAAAATCAGAGTAGCTGAGTAAACATGAAGGGTAAAATTCATAGCAACTTTATAAATTATTTATGCATTAAAATTGTAGAGTGTTTTAGAAATTAACAAAGTGGCACCAACTTTAATTTTTAATAACTAAAAGTATATGACTCTTAAATATCTTTTCAATTTTTTCTTAAGCACCAAGTAGTGTCAAAATGTGTGTTCAAAAATAAAAAATTCATAGCTATTATATCACGACAAACGAACAAAAACATAAATAGGGGAAAAAAATGTATAAAAAAACATTCTTCACAATAACTTGATCTATCAACTAGAGAAGAAGACTATATTAAATATTTTTTATAATATATCATCGTGTCGTGTTACAAATTCAAATATATACTCATACACGTATTGATGTAATTGTGTAGCTCAAACGATCAATCGATCACAAAGAGTCAGTAGAATGTTGAAAAAATTAACGAAAGAATAAATAAAAGCAATATGATCCTAAAATGATTATTAACATTAATCATATTTAGCATAATCGTCTGAATAATTGCCATGACATTAAAAAGTCACTTCGAATGTTTGTATAAAATAATAGAAATAAAAACAAAAACTATACGTACGTAATTATCTTCAAATCATTCTCATACGAATTCAATTGAATTTACAAATGTAAACTCTTGATCATAATTCAAACTATAGATAAAAATTTCGCCCTCCAGTTTTATATCAACACAATTTCAATTAATATTCAATTTTTCGACCTCAAATACGTGAAAGTTATTATCAGAAACAATAAAAATCTACCAAATCTGTTCTTGTCCAAAACAGTCGGTAATCCATCCATTTACAAAAAAGCCATTCGTATCAATAACAACCCTTTCAAATAGCCACCCTCATTCAATCCCCAATAATCTAATTCAAATCACGAGTCAACAAAGCCAAATAAATCCATACAGAATGAAACCAAAACAAAAAGAAACCTTTTCTCAATTTCAAATATTCGCGCCAAATATTCCTAACCCTATTTCTCGTACTATCAAGCGCTGCAATCGCTATATTTAAAATTTTGCACTATCTTCGTCTCAGTTGCACTCATTACGTTTACATGGAGTTGAATATATGATTCGCAGAGTTGAGTTGTGTGCGTGACGTCTCGGGTGCGGGGTGGCTCCGCGTGTGGCCGCACCGGGAAACCGACAGTTCGGAAACATGGCGGCCAGCGACGACGAGCCGATGCATCTCTACGAGGTATTTCAAAACTGCTTCAATAAAATCGCCAACAAACAACCCGGTGAGTGTTATTAAACTACATATGAGTGATTAAACAATGATTATAATGTGATGTTGTTACGTTAAATCGTATCAATGTGGATTAAATAATCGCGAGTTTGATGGAGCGTGTGCGTGCACCCGTGTGTGTGTTTCTCGCGAATTTTGTCTCACATTTCAATACCGTTGTCGTATGAGATTATATTATTTTTATTTGTTGATATTAGGTGAACAAAATTGTATGATTGTCGTTCTATTTTTAGGTTATGTTGTTCCTAATGTTTATTGTGATTATATTTCAATAATTGCGAGTGATTGAAAATTGTCTGGTGGAGATGTTTTTTCATTTCGCCACCAAGCACGGCCTGTGTTTTGGTTCTTGCTTGTCAATGTGTTGGATAGTGCTGCCACCTATGTTGGGCGATTTTATTTTATATTGCTCATCTGCAATGTAATGCTACTGGACTTAGTCTACCCCTGAATTTTTATTGTATAAATAAAATGTTTCAATCATTGGTTGGAATGAAGACAAAATGAAGTTAGGAAAGGATGAATTTTACATGGGCATTTTAACCTCAAAATGAGATTCTTTTTTTTGGTATTCGTTTTGAGGGAATAGTGTGGAGGTTTATTTGATGGATGAATTTTGTGAATTTTTCATCAATATTTGGTTGGATATTGTTGTTTTGGAGGTGGAAGAATTTGGATTAATATTTTGGTGATGACTTTTGCGAGATTGGAGTTGGGGTTGATTCAAGATTGACGAGGTCATTTTGGAATCAATATTTGTAGATGTTGGGCAGTTGGAATCATACTTGGAAGGAAATTTACATGATTATTCAAGTGGTAGAATTGTTCGACATGGCATATTGTATTTTTATGAATATAAAGATTTGTAGGTCTAAGGAACAATGGAGATGTCGGTTGTCAGGAAAAGAATAAACTCATCTTATTATTCAGCTGATGATATTCATCAGATTCGAACAATAATACTTGGGGATTGTCTTCTGATTTAATTTCGTGAATTACGATCAATATATTTGTGAGAAATTCATAGAGATAAAAAATAATTGAAAACATAATTTATTTAGATTGAGCTAAACATTTCAGTTACAAAATAATTTTTGGATGTGTCTTTAAAATTAAATTAATAACGATCCAATGTCTGTTCTTACAATTCATGAAAGAAATTGATATAATAATTATTCAAACGTGAGTTTTTAACATTATTCTGAAAACTCACTGATAAAATATATAGACATAAATGATATTCAATATTATTTCTTTTCAAGCTTTGAATTTTTAACGTTGCAACACCATATAAGTTTATTTAATGTTTCTCTCGTTCGACTGCTTACACCTGCCTTGTTGGATGTAGAAGATGAGAATTTTGTGTGGTATATGGACTCGAACGTGCATCACATTGCACTGCCAGTGTCTCTCAATTTTTATTTAATCTCTCTATAGATTAAACTTTATATTTGTTCATAAATATTGACTAACAAATGTGTGAGCCACGTGTTAAAATTCCTTCTATTTTTCATTCGTTTATTCTCCCTCCTTTCAATTTATTTTATCATCAATTGAATCGAGGACGCGACTTGATTAATTTTCCATTTTTTGTCATTGTTTAATTGCAATCTTGTCTTTCGCATCACGATTTCAAAAAAACACCTGTCAAAATTTGCTCATCGCATTGGTAAAGTATTACAGTCAGTAACTCTCATTATTTCTCCTTTATTATTTCAATTAGCAATTTATCTCGCAAGTAACTTCACTTTTTTTTTTCTCTCTCTCTTCCTTTATTTATCTTCACCAAATTTAATATCACGACAAAATTTTATTAGTAATAATTTTTCTTCTCGCACATTTGACTTTATTCATTTTTATTTTATTTTTTTTCATCTTCATTCTCAACTTTGCTCATTTTACGTTGTAGTCGATTGCTCGTAAATTCTTTAGCGACTTGAGCCACTTGAAGCCGATTGTGACTTTATATACACACAAATAAATATATCTACATATATATATATCTAAACACTTAGCGTTGTTGAGAATAGTTGAGAGCAATTTAAATTGCATGGTCAAGTATGTAATTAATCGGGTACAATTAACCCCCACATGTTATAGTATTTTTATTTCTCAATTGCATTTTATTATTTCGACAATTAAAAAATGATGTGATTTAAGATTTGTTGCTTCATTATATATTTATTGTTTATTTATTTATATTTATTTTTTCTTTTTTTTTATGCAATTTAATTTTTTATTCCTATTTTAACGATATTATTATATAGACAATAATGAGAATATGTCCAAAAATAGATGGGAATTTTATCCTGATGAGAGTTTCTAAAAATATCCGTATACGTGATCATCTCTACCGATGATTTTTTCTCTTCATATCGTTATATATATATATATATATATATATAGATATACATATAAATGATGGGTGAGTTGAGGGTTGCGTTAGGGCAATCTGGAATATAAAAGGAGAAATCTTGGTTGGCCGATCTTTCGTCTCGACAGGTGTGTTGCAGCGACGTGAATAAATATATGTATAAATTTTATACATTTGTATATGTGAATATAGTTTATAATACATAAACATTATTTTGTAAAATGTTTCATGTAAATTTCGTCAAATCGTTATGGGACATTAATTTTTATGTGACCAATTTTCAATATTGAAAATAGAATATAAGTATGAATATATTTTGAGTTATAATTTGATGTTTGAGTCTGTTTAGATTTTTAATAGAGTGAATTGAATACAAATAAGAAAATGTTATTTTGGATATATAAATTTTTGAACAGTTACTGCAAAGTTGGCTACATAAACGAGGTCCAGACACAACACACTCGTGACTTTTCCCCTCTCGTACACCCATAAGAAATATAACCGAGGGAGTGTCACCGTGATGCACCTGCCTCTTGCCCTCTCTCTTTCTCTCTTGAATTTTTTTTTCCTCTTTTTTTCTCTTTCAATTTTTTTTTTCTCCTTCATCTTTCTTGTTTTCTTCTTATACTTCGTTTCGTGTATTCGCTGTCTTTATTTTCTTTTGGTGTTCTCTCGCTCCCACCTCACACGCGCCTCGCACACGTCCATGGAATTATAATGACTGTTGGAATAAAGGAGAAAAAAAATCGCCATATATATTTATCACTCTCCAATATAACGGAATTTATTTATCGGTATATATGGATGTATGTAGGGTTTTTTTTTTTCTTTCTCAATCCCTCTTGCGGTGTCTCTCTCTTCTTTCACAGTAATTCTAGAATTTATTTTTAGTTTATAATATGTATGAGGATTGTCGGATTATTTATTTACATTTTCTTTGTGTATTGTTGGATGTTTTGCTTTTTATTTGAAGTTTTGTTTTTTCTTTTTTTTTCATTTACGTTGGGGTATGTAGAAATTCCGAATGGCAATGGCGAGAAGACGAGCAACACACATCTGCTTGTTGCTTTAAAAACCTCTTGACTTTCTCTTGTATGGAAAGATTATTGTGGATGTGTTGTGGCGATATTTTTGCAAAATTTCAAACCCGTTTATATTTCAATTTTTTATTTATTTGTTTATTTTTGTGTGTAATATACACAGAATTTATTTATTTCCTTTTTTCTGTTACTACGTAACTCTCCCTTTCAATATTCTTGGTGAATTTATAATTTCGAATATTCAATTAGTTATTTATTGGATAAATTTGGGGAAAATAAAATATTTATGAATAGTGATCTATGAAAGAAGCAAAAACGAATTGGAATATTTCAATGGAATATATAAAATCATATTAATTTTCATTATTAATTCAGAAGATATATGAAAGAAAAAAAAATGCAACTTTCACCTTCATATTGATAAAATTATCAACGTATATATCAATTTTTGCAAATTTTAAACTCATTATTTATCAAATTTATCTATTTATTTATCCATATTACATTATCCAAATATAACTGTCTCTTTTGAAATTCATTTCGACAAATTTATGAATTAACAAATTAAACATGTCACTAATTAATGAACTAGCAGACATGAATAAACATGAGCGAAAAAAAAAGATGAAATATAGTAGTGGGAGAGAAAATAAATAAATGCAAAAAAGAAAGAGAAAAAAAAACATTTCAGTAAAATATATGATATAAATTTTTTACTTCTCATCTTCTTTCTGTTCTTGTTTTTTTGTTTTTCGTCTCTCTTTCTTTTTCACTTCATTCGTTCTTTCACTAATATAAAAGATTCTACACATGTTAATCTCATGCTGGGTTCGCTGTCATTCTAATAAATCTACACATATATCGTCTCATCGACAGAGAGCAGTCGTGTCTTTTAGTTTCAACTGCAACTACCCACCCTGTTAAAAACGATTCTGGATATTATTCTCATTTACTTTCTCCCTCACTCACTATATCCCCCTTGAGCCATTGGCGTAGTCAGTTATAATTCTTTCAAGTGAACAATTTATTTCTTCATTGAAATAATTGAATGAAAATTATTGGAAAAGAAAAAAAAGAGAAAAGAATAAAATAGTGAATGAAAGAAAAATAAATTGAAGTAATTGAATGGAATATAAATTTCATTTAATTATACGTAAAAATAATGGAAAATAAATAAATTATTGAATTGATTTAATGATTGGATTTTGATTTAAATTCCAAATAAAAAGTAAAACACATATGGGTATAAAGAGAAATATGATTTTGGCACCTGTGTTGATGCGCCACCAGGTCGTGGACACAAGCGGGGCCAATATAACCTGGCACGACCTGCCTTTTTGAAAATAGACATCTGGCGAGATTTCGAGTCTGGCCCCGCATGCCAACATATACTGTATATAAACTGTACAGTGTATAACATGCACCCCCTTTGGCTTTTTAGTCTCTCTTCCTCTTTTTTATTATTATTATATATACTGTGAGTTTGCTCGTGCCATTGGCCTGGCGCCGATGCTTTTTTTTTTTTTCTTTTTTGGCAGGTGTCACTGTTTTGACGTCATCCATTTGCTTTCTCACTCTGTATTTTTCTCCTTTATTCACATGTTTCACATTTTTATCAATGAGAATGTCGAATACAATTTGATGTGCAGATTAAATGCTGTCATGGGAGTTTATTTAATTGTTATTTAGTATTCGTTGTTTTTTTTCTTTTTTTTTTTTGTTATTTTATTTTTTCTTTGAAGAAGAAGATTTTGATGATTTGTGATGCAATGTTATGTTGATTTAGAATTTTTTTAAATGATTTTTATTAGTTATGATGAAGACTTTGAATTTTTTATTGATTTTTAGAATTTGTGAATTGTTTGATTGATCAGTGATGATAAAATTCTTTTGTTTGATAATATTTTTTTTTATGTTGTTGATGGATTGAATTTGTGATAATCAATAAATTCGGTGGGATAAAATCAAGTGGAAGTGTAAAATAAAATTATTCTAATTGTAAAATTGTGAAAAATTAAAGTTTTATTTTCATGATGAGTTTAATTATAAAATAGAAGATGAAAAATGTTTGGAAAATAAAGAAAAAATTCCGCTAAGTATTTATCGATTACAATAAAAAATTTTTATGAATTCTTAATGTCCCTTTGAACGAGGTATGGAGAGTTGAGGTAAATTAGTAACAGAGAGATAGAGAGTGGGCGAGTCACCTGTTGAACGTGTTTGGGTTTTTGCTTAAATGGTCGATGGTTCGTTGTCAGTAAGAATGAAAGAAAAATAATAAGAAGTAAAGGGTAAAAGCAAGAACATATATAATATTTATATTCATAGAATCTCAAAGAATATTTTTATCTGTAGATCAGTCAGTTTGTCATTGTACACGTGAATGAAAATGTAGGAAGACAAGGGAGAATTATAAACGTTAAGAGAGAGAATAAAGCGGTTTTATATGTAGAGAGAGAGTGAGAGGGAGGGAGAATCGTGAGCATGAAGATGAAAAAAAAAAAAAGGTGGAG